>JAQFVV010006246.1:7756184-7984701 GCA_028023455.1 Epiperipatus broadwayi
TTTTAATATATCATTTTAAAAATAAAAAATGTTACTCCTTCAGAAAGGATATAACATTTTACTTCTTTTTGAATATCATATTATATAAAATAATCCATGAAAATATAATTGTCTTATTACTATTTAAAAATAAATCTTGGATCAGCCTATAAATAATATGTTTCACTACATTTTTAGACTCCGTATAAAGTCCGAGCTGTGGTTTTTTATGTACCAAAAAAAAAATTCTCCGGTTATGCATAAATAAAGCTGTATCAATAAATATTCAAATATTTCTTCAGCATTACAATTTATATCCATTTTATTTCGTAGTATATCCATTTTTTATTGCTTAATTTAGGTTAAACTTTTAGATAAAATACGACTGATAAAGAACTTTTAAAAAATTTAACAAAGCATGTTGAACGAAATTATTAAAATATTTTTTAGTTTATACTCTCTTTTGCAAAAAATATTTTTTAAAATTATCAATTAGTTTTTTTTTTTGCAGATAAAGTTTTAAGAAAGTACTAAAAAAAAATTGACTAAAATAAAAGATTTTTAAAAATACTATCTTTTGATAGTTATAATTTACCTCTCTCCAGTTTCAATACATTATTAATCTCCCGCTATAACTTAGTTATGACGATATTTATCATCTGTAAGAATACCTATTCCTATTGGCCAATTCTTACTTTAGCTTGAGAAAAAATTTACATATTTCCAATTTATAGTAGAATTATATTTGAAAATAAAAATGATGACGTAATGAACTTAAAATATTATTTTAAAATATTACCTTTAAATAAATTATTATTTTATTAAAACTATTTAAACATTTAAAATAACTTTTAAAACTACATTTAACAACTTATTCCAGTTTTTAATATTCAATTTATCTATTTTTATTTAAATAAAATATTTAATTTTTATATATCTGTATTCGTCTTTATTACATTACTATTTAAAACATTACATCATTTAAATATGTAATAATGACAGTTAACTTAATATTTATTATTATTTCCTTTTATGATAGGCAATAATTCTATCCAATTCTATAATATAACTTTTAAAATATTTTAAACTTTGTTATTATTTCAAACAAGCGTGTGTGTAATAGTATACATCAAAAAATCACGTGATTATAACTTTGACAGACGATTTTTAATCTATTTCTCTGCTTAGACTAATAAAATTGATACACTTATTATATTATATAAAATAATTATAAAAAATTTGGAAGAATAATTTAGAAAATATAGAACTAGATATAATTTTCACCATCATAAAGTTTATTTTAAAATATACTATATTAATTTTTGCTTATTAAATATGATAATAAATTTAAACATATAAGTTTTTAAACTATTAAAATCGAATTTATTAAATATACTTTTAATTATTTATAGCTGTGTTATTTAATATGGCCAGCTTTTACAACCATATGAAACAATATTTAAAGTTTTATATAACTATTTTTAAATGATTTTATATACTACGTATTCTCTTTAGCTTCAAATTGTACTTTAAAGATATAATTGACTTAATATAATTAATGTATTAAAAGAACACATTCTAAATTTAAAATTTTTTAGTAATTGACTGTTATGAATTATTACTGACCTATAGAAAAGGTCACATAATATATATTATTAATTACATTTACTGTAATATAATTTAAATAATTTCCATTGTGTGGAGATGCTATAGAGTAGTTGGTCAGTATATAAATCCTGCTTGTTGTGCTGACATGATTGATTTATCCACAAGATAAATTATTTAAAGTTTATATATTTTATTTTTAACATCATCTGGAAAATCTGTTGCTAGCTAAATTTTTTTTTGCTTACTGTGTGAAAGTGAAAAGAAAATTAGGGGTGAAAGAGAGATGGATTTAATTGGATTTGGAAAGATCGGGAATAATGTTGATAACGCTTGGAAAGTGTTTCATGTTTCATTACTATATCTAAAATTTAAAAGGAAAAATAAATAAATAGTGCATTGCTGCAAGGCGTGTTTTAAAATTAAGTTGTACATAAGATTAGCATTATTTTTAGTAGGTTTACTATTAAATAATTTTTTAATTTAAGAGAGTGATTTATTTGAGAAAGAAGATAACATTTTTGAGGCATAGGTGTTAGGAAAACGTGTGTTTCGATCCTCATTGTCAGAAAGAAAAGGTTTTCTTCTTTTATATAAAGGGGTTCGAAGAGTAGTAAGAAAGCATAAAGTTAAATATAGAGTAAGGAATATGGATTGCATTTGTATCCCATAATGTATACAGAATGGTCAGAAAGAAATTATGCATGCTGAGCTAGAGTGTACTGTATGTCATGAAGTGTTTATCATTTGAAATGCTTAAATAAGACTAGTAATGATGTTACAAGTGTATGGTTATGCAGATTGTGTGTAAATGTGATAAAAGAGGTGAGAAAATGATTTCTAAGTGTAGATAGTTTAACTAGTTCACTATCCTTGACGCCATATTGAATTTTTAAAAAACTGACTTGAGTCACAATTTTCACAATAACTTCAGCTTTCATAATATTAGAGCAAAAGCTTTATATTGATAGAAACTAGAAAAACTAAGGAAAACAATAAGGCTAAGATAAATAGTGATAACCATTTAAAAATAAGGAAAAAAATAAATTTCAACATCCAACATAATTATTACTACATTGTTTGTTCATAATTTCTAATTTATCAATTAACTAACTTTAAATTACATCTTCATTGATAATTTCTTTGTATTCTTCACAAAATTATCTTTCAAACCATATATAATACTTCTTACCTGAGATAATCCATAGCTTCAGAATCTCCAAAGAATTCGACATAGTTCTTTATTTTTATCTTATACCCTAAAGGTGACAACTCAAAGGCATCTGTAAGAAAAGGTTCAGCCTAATAAAAGATACAAAACAAATCATTTCCAGAAGATGGATATGCATTTATCATCATAGCAATTGGCTTCTTGTCTAGCTAAAATTGTAGGTTACTGTCTGTATTACTGATAAAATGAGTTTCATCCCTTCATTTTATATTTTTTGTGTACATCAGTGATGTTTATATTCTTTATGCACACCAGTGATGCTATCTTGTTATATTTATTGTCCCATATAGATATAATTTATTTGAATATAGCTTATTTGCTAGCTATAGAATTGAAAATAATGATGCAAGATGTGACAAAACTACTGACAGCACAGCATGAGTACCAAGTCATAGGCAAAAATCAGAATTTGATTACATTTGTAACAAACCAATATAGTACTATATGTGACTCTGTAACTTTTTAGACTCAATAAAGTTTTGCATCATCATAATAATAATAATGTTTTGTAACGGTCATACGTGTACATTCATGGTCATACGTGTACATTCACGCAACAAAATCCAGAGTTTTAGCAAATCATACCAAGGCTGATCGAAGTGAGGTTGTTGAGATCCTGAATCCAATCTCACCTCAGTTAATTTACCAACACTCAAAGACTTACTACCTTACGGATGATATATATGAGGCTACACTAGTATTTTCTTAATTTGTGTGCCGGCAGTAGCACATCGGTGAAACAAGAGACTGTGATATAAATTGGCATGACCAAAGTATAGCTATATAGGTGTGACTCAACTAACAGACATCATTAATTTAGATTGTGATTCATAACTATTCAAACAATAACTAATTACTAGTTAATAATCAACTAATGAATAATGAGCATTTAGACATTAAGCAGAGTTATATTTTAAACAAATTTAGTAAAAGCAAAATTTAAGTAATAAAGTAAAATAAAATATAACAATTGAATGACACCCATTTGTTTCACTTGCAGATGATGATGATAGAATAAGTTACAGGCTGTTTGAATTTACATATTTAGTATTGGGCTTCACTCACAGGTGATGATGATTAAATAAAGTTGCATTTTGTTTAAATTTACAGATTTAAGATTTGATCTCACTCGCAGGTGATGATGATTAAATAAAGCTACATTTTGTTTAAATTTACAGATTTAAGATTTGATCTCACTCGCAGGTGATGATGATTAAATAAAGTTACATTTTGTTTAAATTTAAGGTTACATGCTGTTTTAATTTACACAATTATTATTTTCTCTCACTCTCAGGTGGTGATGATTTATAATTTATCAAGTTAGATTTTATGAGCTCTATTATTATAGTAATACAGATTTATTTCAAGTTTAGCTCATGATTAGCTATGCCCTATTTATGCTATGATTTGATGCTTAGATTTGCCTTAGTGAATCTGCAGAGGTGATCATCATCAATTATAATTAATAATTTATTTGATCGGTACACAATTCTCTATATAGATTATAAGCTTACAAAACTAGATTCAGTTTCAGATCAAAGCTGAAATATAAATTATTATGGCGGAATGAACTGATGGTGGGTAGTAAGACTTCAGATACTAAGGCATATATAAAACATACCATCTGAGTCTGTGTGTTTCGAATGTGCCCTTGCTTATAGGATTTGTTCCCATGTAACTGGTTCCTTTTTCTACTGAGCCCATTGCTGTGAAAGTGAATAAGACCTTTTTTAGTCTGGCTGATCGAACAGCTATATCAGGATATGTGGATGCTTCTGATCCAGTCTTAGGTGTAGGTAATGGGATGACCCTTAAAATCAAACGCATTGTGGAATGAGAGCTGTCCGAACTAAAGATATGAAATGGTCGTCAAAACCAGAAGCCCATACAAGAAATAATATACAGCAATAGGTAAATGCACGTGTGCGCTTCTTAAGAACACATTCGCCCTGCAGACTACATTAATATATACAAAATTGAGACGCAACACATTAGTTTCCTTCTATAGAACCACCATAAATCAGTTCATAGATTAGCATTTATAATTATGCTATTAAAGAAATATAACGAATCTAATTTATTAAGCTATCTATATAGGCATTTATAGATATATACGGAGGACTACAGCATATTTTGGGATAGTTAATTATAAGATGAAATTCTACTTCTATGCTTTATTTGGTCACTTCAGCTAAACATTGACCATTTAATGAAAACTTATTTTTAATCATTCATAGTCACTTAATTATACAACTAAACTAAGCTTTATTTACCTGTTTCAGAAGGGAGTTTTGTTTGTGCGCTAATACGCAAAATTATCCATATGTGAGAACCTCTGATCATTTCTCACTAGTTAACTTAAATGCGAGTAAACTCCGTTCTTAATCAACATAGCATAAACATATAAATAAATAATTGAAAGTAATATCGGCATAGACTTAACTAAAAAACATATAAAATTATAATTAAGATTTCACCTAAGTGAAATCTAAGATTTGGCTTTCTTTCCTTAGTGCAAACAAACGAAATTAAGATATATTAATAAATTATTTTAACTCTGCTTAAATCAGACTAAATTATATTTTAAATTATATCAAATCAGGCAAGATTTACAATACCAGATAATAATATAAACCTTATATTTTAATTCAAAAATTAGTATTTGAAAGTTTGAAATACATTAGTTAAATTATATTGAATCATTTTAAATCAGGCAATATTTACAATACCAAATAATAATACAAAAGTTACGTTTTACTTTAAGAATTAATATTCGAAGGTTTGAAATACACCTGGGTCTCATTTTACGCGATAGATAGGTTCGTCAGAAAACACGCGCAAACGAAATCGCGCAAAAATAGACATAACTTACATTAAAAAGGGGGGTGTGTGGTCTGTGATTTTTCAAAATTCGCGTAAAAGCAAAGCACCAATGTAAAATTACTTTAAAATTCGTGCAAAAAAAAAAATAAGGAAATAAAATATGACTAATAAAAAATTTCAAATTTGAAAAATTGATACAAGACAAACTTTTTTTAACTATAATATTTAATTTTATTCAAAATAATATATTTTTATGCATAATTTACAGTACAGTAATTTACATTTTTTTAAACACGTTTTAATTATTATCGCTATTTGCCCCAAAACACGTTCATTTGCAAACTAGTAAAAAATCAGATTCTCATGTGATGTGATGTGATGTATTTGGCTTCTCCTTAAATGAAGTCAAGAATATCTCAGCAATTTCTCACAAGAGGAAATACAACTAGCGCCAAGTTCACTCTCATGTTGTGTTAATGGTTTTCTGTTGACGATGATGATGATGTTATTAATTGTTTATGAACTTAGACTTATGATAATACAAAGACATTTATTCACCACTGCTGGGAAAAATTTAATTAAAACAACTAAAAATTAAATTCTTATTTTTGTCTTTAATTTTCAATTCCGTTTAAAAATCAAATTTCGTTTTACATCACATTAATTTCAAGTCGCCCATAAGTAATTTTTAAATTGTTAATTACAATTAAAAATCAGATTTTAATTTTTAATTGTCAAATTTAATTGTGCCCACTGCTATTACTGACCTTTTAAAAATAAACTTGTGGACACTAAATGATTAATAATTGATTACGTTTTTTTTAAAAAGCAAAAACAGAATGTGATTTAAAATGCAAAATTAACACGCACAATGTTTGAACAAATTTACATTATAATCTTGTAAAATTTAATGTGTGTATACATAAAATGTGGAAATCATGATTTTAATTTCATTATTGCATAAAATCTTACTATTGTAAAGCACTGAAAATATTGAAATTATTAAGATGAAAGTAGAATTCCAATAATGTGCTATTACTTTCAATATAACGTAAGTGTGCAAAATTTATTATTTAAAGTAATAGTGCATTATCAGAGGTCGACTTCCGGTGAAATACGAATCGCGTAAAAATCGTGTTAAATAAGTCCGTGTAAAAAGAGACCCAGGTGTACATTACTTTAAATTATATTGGCCATTTATAATAATTTGAGCTAGCTTTAATAGGTTATGAGATTTAGTTTAAAGTTCATTTTAAAATTGCAGAAGTTTTACCACTTTAAGTTCTTTTCTCAGGCATGGTTATTCACTGTTGATCTTGAGCATGCTGTTACTTATATCGGGTGTTGGTCATCCTGTTCTCCATACTGTAGACTACCCGTTCGAACTCTGGAGAGCCAGTCTTTTTCATACTTAGCCAACCATTTTCATTATTAACAATTTTAGCAATCTGTTTAATCTCAAACTTAATAATAGTTCAGCTTTTACAAAATGGCTGCAATAGTTTTTATGCCTTTCATCCCCCTATCTTTTTTTCTTTAGTCACATGTGTTTTCTTTATTAACTACCTGTAATAAAGTAAAAACCAAAATCACATGTTTTTCTTTATAGTTCTTAATTATTTCTTAAATTTCAGATGTCTTCCTAATTAGTTTACTACATTTTGACAAACCAGTGACTCCTGCTGTTATTGACTTGTTTCCCAGCTTTGGTCAATTTAATTTCTTTCACCTTACTTTAAAATCTATTTTTATTTTTAACTTTATAAGTAGGTCAAAATATAGCAAGATGAATCAATTTTATTATTCCTTTACGAAAACAAATCTGAAATTTAATACCTTTCTAGCAAAGCTTTATTATATGTGTAACACATAAACAGAATTTAACTATATATGCAGGAATATAATTTCTAATATTACATTTATAAATTATTTAACAATATTATATTTATAAAACTAATTAAATAAAGAAAACTTATAATGTTTAAACCTGTCACATTATTCTTCTCTGCATATACATATATCTTGGTTACACATACATTAAGATTTACCTTTATTTAGTAAACAGTAATATATATATATATGCATATGAGTTGATTTATTATTTATATACATATGCTTTCCACGCCGTATGCTATAATATACACACACATACATAACTATGATTATTAATTTTAAATTTAGCCTGATATACGAGAACTTGAGTATATAGGTACGTAAATAAAAGTACTACTATAGCATACAGTAGGTGAAACAGTAGGATAAACATATCAGACTGTATCAGTTTTATAATTTGTCTTTTTTGATTAGTTTTGTAACAATAGGTTTTAGCTAGCACAAGAAAACAATCTAGCATTCTTCATTTGTGGAGTAACAACTAAACCAACAGCACATGAAGTAAAGTCCTTTATTATTATTTTTTTTAAAAAAAAAAACTGTTTGGCGTTTAAAAAAAACAATAAGGATATAAAATTTAAATCTTAATGTCTATATTTTAAAGTTAATATAAAATCTTTATAATTTGGATAGAAGGAAACTGGAAATTTAATCTTAGCTGGTAAAGTGACAAACTTCAATTTATAATTAAGCAGGAATAAACTAATGATTTAATTTGTTCTGCAAGCTTGAATTTGTTATTATGGAAATGAAAAAAAAATGTGAAGCTACTAGAAATTGACTGTTTCTTTAAGCCATTTTCATATAGATATTGAAGCCACAATATAATTAATAATTTATAGTAAAGTAATCATTGGAATGTATTTGGGGTAAAGTCAATACTATGGGTGTTCTAAAGCTATCTTCGATGTCATTATAAAATTATCTATCAAAATGTCTATTTTACAAAATGTTGGTAAACATCAATTTTCAATGAATTTATATATATTCAGAAGAGATAATTGGTATGTGTTTGTTTTAACCAAGTAGCATAAAATATATAAATATCAATAGAGTTGGTGAACAAGAACGTTATGCATGAAGATTGACATTTAAGTTTATGAACTCTTAACTGTGGACAAAATGCTTGCTTTCCTCAGGATATATATAGATATTTTCTTTTTTGATTCACATAATTTTTTTTTTCTTGTTTTTATTATCTCTATTTGAAATGTTCATGTATTGTGATTTTATTTTATTTGTGTATTCAAGTTTCATTTTCAAATTCGATCACTTGTATTTTAAAAGTGGGAGCAGTGAATGGATATGTATCATATGTTGATATATAAAGGGAAAAGGAATCACAGTCAATAAATATGTATAATTATTAATAGAAGTCCCTTTGGAAATTCAACACTGATCCATCAAGATGACCTCAAGTAAGCTTTTTATATAATTAACATTAAGTGCAAACTCTAGAACAAACAAAACTAGATTATTTACTAATAAATTCTTAATATTTACTTGTAATTGTTTTATTTCTGAGTGCACAATTAATTCACTTGAGTAAATGATCTTTTTCTTATCTTTCATTAATTTTTACTATGACTTACATACACATATATATGGGAATGGGACTACATTCTTTTTTTTAAAAAAAAAGTTATATTTACCCCAACCTATGAATATCATATTAATGGTGTAGATTTAGAATTATTGAACTCTCATTTTGCTTTTCCTTTTTTGTTTTATATATATTTAGTGAATTATTTAATATCATTTTGTATATACTGTATTTTGAATTATTTTGTTTATCTAGTGTAAATAAAGATTAATTGAGGACAGACTTCTATCATGAAATCTGAATCAAGGAAATTTATTGAGTTAAGCCATCCAATGATAGAAGACCATTCTTTCAAAAGTAACCTTTATTAGTAAAAGGATTACAAAAATTTTGGGTACACTTACCCCTTGAGAATTACAAAGTGTTCAATGTGACAAACAAGGTAAAACAATTATTGATTATATAAAGTAAATATGCTTGATAATAATTATGTCCATTAAAGAGTTGTTATAATGTTGATATTAATGGGTATCTGAACATGAGTATCTATACATGGATCTACATGGCCCAGCTACTGAGAAGCTATCCATCACCCAATGATCCCACCCCTGGGGCCCCGAAGCGAAGACCCAAATGCTTCAGCTGAATAGGTGGACAAGTCCAGCATTGCGCCAACCACCACAACAGGCAGCGAGGTCCAAGGCTCAAGTCCATTGAATAATAAATTCTCGACCTGCAGCTGAGCCATGTCAAGACCATTCCAGACGCCCCTGTCTCCCAATCAACAGTCCAAATGTGCAGGGACCGCATTTGGTCTACCTGCCCAGAATTGGAAAGCCAATTAAGAAAAACACATAGCGCACACAGATCTGCACTGCCTAAAACCAACCTATCAAGGGGGCACAGCAGCCAACCAGAGCAGGAATGGTGCTGAGACTTTGACCAGGTACCCTCCCAGCAGGTTTTCCAGGTAGCGGCAATAATTGTCAACAGCCTGCACCAAAGAACCAGCCTCCTAATGACTGCCACCACCCCCGAGAAAGAAAAGAGGAGTGCAGACCCATGCCCGGAAAATTATTGCAGCAAAGCCTCCATCAAAGTTACAAAATTTGGAGGTGGCCCAAATCAGACCAACCACCTTACAAACTCTCTAATTTTAAAGTTAACCAAAGAAAAAAAATGATTAGCTCAAATCAACATTGCCATAATAAACAAGCCATCAGGGGGTTGAAACAGCCTCCAAAGTCTGCTTCATTGTTGTTAACTCTTGATGCGTGTCATATATTCTAAATACTAGTTCAACTCATCCGACTGCAAGGTTCTCCAGGGATTATGATCTAGCTTATATATTTCCATTTGGTTATTCCAATTATGAACAGTGATTAGCATTGTAGGATTCTTGCTTATTGTTTGGTTTTACAGTAGAGCTGAATGGCAGCAACCTGTTATAGTAACTAGTTTCTGTAACCATGTTGTGGACTTGGTTGTAGTAGGATCCCAACTGGGACTCTTGTATTGATCCTATTTGAATTCTGCTTATGTTAATTGAACTCTAGGTCTTGATTAGTAGTCAAGGTTTCAATTGCATAGTGTAAAAGTTTGTAATCTTTGGATTTTTCCTAATCATTGTTGGATTAAAAGAGTTGAGTAAATTGCAGCTTCAATATCTTTGTTTGGGTCTATAACATCATTTGAACTTGTTTTTATCTTTAAATCATTGTTTTTTGGCTCAGGAAACACTTCGTTCTAATTCTGTGTCAATTTGAAAGTTTTCTATTCTTTTTGTGGTAACCCAATCGCACTGGAAGTGGCCCAGTAACTTTGATCTAATCATCAGAAAAAAATAATTCTTGTGCAGCGAGATGGCTTAAAACATAATCTACAATGTTTGATTCTAAAATTGAGATCGAATTCATATTTAAAATAATTTCCCCCTCCTGCACTGTTCTACCGCATTCAGCCACGATTAACTTAATATTTTTTTTTTTTTGTAAATATTTATTATTATATGTTATAAATTATTAATAAACATATTGAATTGTTTAAACCAATCTGATCTGTTTGATCATCACCATCATCATTATGCATTTATACCATTAATAGTTTTATCATCACTATCATTATGGATTTACACCATCATTTGAACTTGTTTTTATCTTTAAATCATTGTTTTTTGGCTCAGGAAACACTTCGTTCTAATTCTGTGTCAATTTGAAAGTTTTCTATTCTTTTTGTGGTAACCCAATCGCACTGGAAGTGGCCCAGTAACTTTGATCTAATCATCAGAAAAAAATAATTATTGTGCAGCGAGATGGCTTAAAACATAATCTACAATGTTTGATTCTAAAATTGAGATCGAATTCATATTTAAAATAATTTCCCCCTCCTGCACTGTTCTACCGCATTCAGCCACGATTAACTTAATATTTTTTTTTTTTTGTAAATATTTATTATTATATGTTATAAATTATTAATAAACATATTGAATTGTTTAAACCAATCTGATCTGTTTGATCATCACCATCATCATTATGCATTTATACCATTAATAGTTTTATCATCACTATCATTATGGATTTACACCATTAAAGGTTTGATGATCATCATCATCATTATGTATTGCTTTCCTAAATGATTGATCATCATCAGTAATTTTTTATATCTATACATAGGCATATTTGGTCAATAATTAAGTAGGTCCATCCCTGAAGAGAGCTGACTATAAGGACTCCCTGAGTTTAAATTCTGTGGTGTAATGGAGGCCCAAAAAGGGAAATGCAATGAATATGCTTTAATCTAAATTACATTAAAATGTTGTCAGTAAATTATGAGCTGGCATACTAAAAGTAGATGTGATTTGGATCTAAGGCCTAGATCTGATAGTAGTGAGATGTGCTCCCTTTGTTATATGCCATTTCTGATTCTGTAATATCTGGTGCACCCAAATGGGATGTCGAATCATAGATTTAAGATATGATTTGTTGTAGGTTATTTGACACATTGTATTCAAATCATCCAAATACTTAGTCTAATTCACGTCATCTTATGGTATACCCCGCGGTTCCGTTACAACAAACATACACAATTAAGTAAACACATATGAGTGTTATAAATTTCTAGTTGTATGTTTTAGTGTGTCCAAATGCATACCTAATTTACAATTTTTATTTTAAAAAACTGAATTTTCAGTTTTGATTGGTAATTTTTTTAAAACCATTTATTAGTGTTTGTTTACAATATTGTTTATATTCTCACACAATATCACAAAATCTTTCAGTAATATTCTTGCATTTTTAAAAAACAAAACTCACATATTATTAAATTGTCTGCTAGTTTTAAAATACTTAAAACTTCATTTGCAAAAACTCATAGTGCTAACAAAGTTAATGATGAAGAAAACAATCCTATGCCTAAAAGATATGAAATGTTTTCATTCTATAATAAAATGAAAGTGACTTAATTTTAAAGAAAATGAAGTCATGTAGTGAACCTGGCCAAATATTCATTAAGAATAAATCATTAATTTTCAAACAGTAAATGAAAAAAAATGCATATCAGAATTATTTGTGCTCTTAAATATGCTATTGAAGTTTAACATCTATTGCTTAAGTATTTAATGAAAACTACAAAGCATTAAATTTATGGATAAAGAATATAAATAAAGACTGTTTTATAGACAGAAATATATTGGGACAGAAAATACTGACTATACAAAAATATTTGAGTAAAAATGCCACTGAATGACACCAAACCATTTAGTGTTAAGTAAGGAATGTCTGCATAGATTCATATATTAATATGCATTTAAAAATTGCTTCTTTTAGATATTTATCAGAATTACTACTATCATTAATAAAATGCTAATTGTTTAAGTTCACAATACAAATAGAATTGCTGCAAATACAAAATATCATAAGAAAATGGCTGGCAAATGCAATAGTGTTAAATTTAAAATCATTTAGGGACTGGATCTCTCATTTCATCAATAATTTTCATCATATTCAATAGGAATATATAAAAAAGTGAATAGTACACATTATAATTATTTAATGATAACTGTGTGAATCAATTCACATATGTGCACAGACAAATTTAAAAGTAGTCCAATGTGTGTACTTATAAAAATGTGTTTTCTTTATTATAATTGCATTAATAGATTACCTAATTACTTGTGATGATGTTTTAATGCTTATAATTTTTAAATGAAACACTTATCATAGATATGTATACACTATATCTATATGTTGAAAATATTATAAACATACAAACATGTTAAAAACTTATATAAGAATTCATAATTATATATCAGAAAGGATCCAGATATAACCGGAATTTTGTAATAAAAAATTGTGTATTTATTTTTAGCTGTTACAAATTGAATCCCTTTCAAAATATAGTCTACTTAATGCAATGTACCCATCTAAAAGTGTTTTTCACTTTTCAAAGTGATGCTTTTTAATGTCTCCATAGTTTTTTCTTCACCATTTCTAAGTCTGCAAAAAAAAAATTGAGACATTTATTTTTCACTCAAGAGAATAAAAAAAAAAATCACACAGAGTGAAATCAAGCAAATATAGCTGATGAATAAACTGGATCATGCTGAATTTAATTAAAAATTGTTTCACATTCAAGGCTTTGTGTGCTAGCGTGCTTTCATGATGAAGCATGCACTCCTCATTTTGTCACAAAAGGGGACATTTACATTTTATCGCTTCACACAATCATTACAAACTAATTCTGAGTGAACAATCTTGTTTGCATCCCAAAAAAAAAATCAGCATTGCCTTGACATTGGATTTCACTCGCCACACTTTTTGGGGATATGGTGAATTTGACACAATTCCTGTAAACAACTTGCAAACATGCATTTTTCCCATAGCAACTTGCTTGTAAGCTGTTTCAAGAATTACAACTGTTTCCCATTTTCTCTAAAAGACAACAGAATTTCAAGTTGTCCCAACTTTTCAGACATTACAAAAATTGACAAATACATGGAACACACTTTACAAAAAATGTTCTTTATGTCATTATGATATCACATGACATCATTTGGAGATTACTGCAGAAGGATCCCTGCAAGCGATAATCTAACTACAGAAGCATGTACTATAAACAAGCATGCCAACCAGAGACAATTCCAGTGTTGATTAATCCTTCTTATGAATAAAACTTGGAACCAAATGATGCAGATATAAAAAAAACTACTGTACTTTCAACTTCCATTATATAATTAATAATATAAATCAATTGATTTTACTTTGAGTGAAACAAGTAATCTGATTTAAACAAAACCAGATTTTAAAAATCCTGATAAAATCATTTGCAAATTACAAATGGATATAC
The DNA here is from genome assembly GCA_028023455.1 of Epiperipatus broadwayi. Lineage (NCBI taxonomy): Eukaryota > Metazoa > Onychophora > Udeonychophora > Euonychophora > Peripatidae > Epiperipatus > Epiperipatus broadwayi. Next base: position 7,770,602 of record JAQFVV010006246.1, read on the forward strand.
ATATTTTCAGTAATCTTTTTGATTTGTCATTATGAAAACTATTAATATATATAAAAGTTTTTAATAATTTAAAAGACAAGTAAAACTTGAAATAAAAATAAAAAAAATTAAATACGATATCAAAAATATTTTTTAAAAAAGTTAAATAATATTAATGGTTATATGCTCTCCATTTTAAATTGACAGTAATAAATCTTCCCCCTCCCCATTCTTTGTTTAATTCATTTTACCAATGCACAAAAGATAAATCTGATTTATAAAGTTGCAGCAATAACAAAATAGAAGATTAATAATTTGTTAAACATGATTATAAATTAACTTCATTTTATTTTGAATCCTCTTAAAATGTTTTAAATCAAAATGAAAAACAACTACAATATTTTTGATACAGATCTATAAAAAAAAACTAAAATAAAGGATTTTTTTTTTTTTTTGTATTGATTAAAATTATTTTAGCAATATTACAAAAATAAAATCAATCTATTAATAATGATGATACTTGTCAAGGAATTGAATAAACCAGCTAATTTGAATCAAACAGCTTTTCATCATTTAACATATAATTTAAATAAATTGACTACTGATATATATATATATTCCCAAGTTGATTATGCATAAATTTGAAAATTGTATAAAACGAATTTGTTGAAAGTAAAATAATTGATATGATATATAAAAACAAGAGAAAGCTAGCAAATGCCTCTGTTCAAACTAAAAAATAGATTTGGAAAGATAAATATCTCAATAAAATGATCCTAAACATGAACAATTTGTTATTAGAACCATAAATGACAAAACACATTATCCCAATAATCATTTCAATGATTTTTTGTCTTTTGTCATAATCATTAAAATATCATTGCTAATCTCTTTCTTCATTATTGGATTAACAAACCAGTTTCTTCTATTCTTCACATACTTCTTTTATCTTCAAAACATAATAAATCTGATTTACTCTTTTTAATATGTTCATATTTCTAATTCTATCTTTTCAATTTTATCCACATCCACATGGGACCTCCACTGATTTTTTTCCAACATACTCCAAATGAAATATTTGATATACGACTTCAAATATTACTGATCTGATCAGTGAAAATGCTAGCATAGGAATCAAACTTACACCTTTAGTTTCTAGAATGTCAAATTTTAAGACAATATTTTAAGCAACTAAGCTTTCATAATTCTAATGTATATAGGTCATAAAAAAATTTCCACAAATAAATTTGCATGATCAAAAAAAATCAAGGAATGTGACTTTTTTGATATCAGTTCCTAACTGTAATTTTATCACATCTATGGGGGAGAGGATGACCCCAAAACAACTGGAATTTTATTTATTTTTTAAGGGTTATAAATTTAATTTCTTTCAAAATTACTATTCATTTGATACAATACACTAGTCTGAATGTATTTTTCATTTTTCAATGTAGTCTGAAAATACTTGCATAGTGATGCCTTTTAACACCTCCATCATTTTTTCCCACCATTTCTAAGTCTACAAAAATTGAGACATTTTTCCATCCAAGAGATTTAAAAAAAATTGCATGAAGCAAGATTACGCTAATATGGCTGATAGATAAGGTAGGATAAGCTGAATTTAATTAAAAAATGTTTCACACTCAAGGCTTTGACAGATGATATTTTGTTGGGGTGAAGTATGCACTCTTTTCTTGCCCAAAATGAAATGTTTATGTTTTACTCCATCATGTAAATGCTTCAGAACTGGAAGATAAAATGCTTGATTGTTATGAACTAAATCTGAAAGAAAAATGTTCTTTGCATAAAAAAAAAAAAAAAAATCAGTGTTGTTTTAACTTTGGACTTTACTTGCTAAGGTTTTTAAGAATGTGGTGAAGTTAACATTTCTATTAAACCATACATAAACTTGTGTCTGCTTGTTTATAATCTGTTTCAAGCAATACAACTGTTTTCATTGCCATTTACTAATAAATAAAAACACAATTTCATAATGTTCAAACTTTTCAGCCATTATAAAAAAAATTGACAAATACACAAAATGCACTTTACAGAAAAAATGTGTTATGTGGCGCCATGATTTCACATGGTAATATCATTTGGCAGATTGATATATAAGGGTTCCTGCAAGAAATACGTAAAAGCAGAAGTATATACTACAACAGGCGTGCAAACCAGAGAACAATTTCGATTACCCCCCCCCCCTTATACATAGAAAAAGATTAACAAAAGCAAAATACTAAAAAATAAAGTTAATAAAAATAGAGGTGACTATATATAAAAGATTATTAAAAAAAATCTATATTTAAACAAAAAAAAAACTTTATATGAAAACATGTAAATATTAGAAAAGACAGGATGGTAAAATCAAACTCAATGTAATACATAAATAAGGCAATTGCCTAATCGCTTTATTGAAGCCAAACACCATGATAAATGAATTATAAAGTCACAAAAGTTTCTAGTTTTTGTTTACTTCATATAAAAAATCAAATTAGAACTTTAAAAAATCCATTTTCACCAACTAATTCAAGTGAGATTTTTTTTTTTACCAATTTTATTGCTAAATTTTACTGAAAGAATTTCTGCATTTCCCACCCCCTTAAAATGTTTCCCTAATCATCAAGTTTAAATAATTTTTTATTTTATTTTACTTAACTGATCACAGATTGAGAAAACTCAACACTTTTTTAGAAAATGAATTTATATCTAGAATTAATTCAATATATTCGCTTTCCCCATCTTTTGCTTTTTATTTTTTTATTCACTAAAACAAAATCAAATAGGGAAAACGATTCTTATATTGCTGTGATTAAATAACCGTATTTTAACCAAAGATTTAAAAAGATATATACATATTCACATATATATATAAGTTGCATTGTACATGCTAGCCATTTCCCACAGATATATACACAAACTGATTATCATCAGTACTTAATTACTGTTACATTATTTGACTCTACACATTTATCTCAATGTATCTTGTTTTCTACTGCATGAATCAGCATGATCAAGTAATCAATTATAACACCCAAACACACATATCTGTGTATGTTGTAAATAAATTTTATATATACAGAAATTTACCAGTATCAAAGATTATTTGCCCACACAGTTATTAAATATTAGCCAGTGAACTAAAATTCTAAAGTAATCTAAAATAGTTACCAATCACATTCAGCTTCAAGATATATAAAAACAAAATTCAAAAATTATTTTGCTTCAAGTTAAATAGACAATACATAATTAAATCCAATATTATTATAGAATTTCTACAACTTGAAGATGTCCAGAAGATATTGAAAAAATAAAATCTCTGCTATCTCAACTTTATTTTTATACAACATAATTGCTTTAACAATTCCTTATAATCTTTAGTCATTTCTTCAGAATAATTTTGCTACCTCATTCATTCTAGTTATCTCTATAATCTCACTCAAGTCTATATATAATTAGTATGAACACAACAGTTTATGCATCGATGTAACGATTATGATCTTCAAGATAATACTTGGATACATTTAGCATCAATAGGTGAAAAACTATATCATCAATAGTTGATAAGGTATTGTTGCAATCATGCAAACAACTGATTATATCAATGTATTCATACAAAATAACGATGGATTTTGACCTTCTGGTAGTCACAATGATGATTTCCGGTGATTGCAAAATGTCATCAAATTTGAAAGACAGTGAAGCTTTATAGTCAAAATAAGAGTCATAGATCAATTCATAGATCACATGACCCTATCTCTTAAGCTTGTAAGTTATAAACAGTGAGGATTGCCAATTCCTCTACAAGCATTATGATAAATGCTTAGCCAGAGCCAGCACTTAAAATATCTCTGTCAGGAACCCCTCCCCAAACCCCTGACCATAGTTTCGTGCTTTGGCACTCCTCAGAGAAGTGTCAGGGTAGGTTCAGGCACTAGATTTAAAAATACCAACCCAAAGCTAAGCACTTAGCTAAAAGTTATCTATTGAGTGGAAAATCTGAAATTTTCAGACATTTACATGTCTTCAAACCCAGCTATCCAACTCAAATAGCTATATGGGGCTGATAGATCTTCAGCCATACCATATATTAGTAGTCATAGCAATATAAAATTGCATAAGACTTTTGGAAGAGACTATAAATAGTCAAAATAAGTCATAGATCAATTCATAGATCACATGACCCTATCTCTTAAGCTTGTAAGTTATAAACAGTGAGGATTGCCAATTCCTCTACAAGCTTTATGATAAATGCTTAGCCAGAGCCAGCACTTAAAATATCTGTCAGGAACCTCTCCCCAAACCCCTGACCATGGGTTCATGCTTTGGCACTCCTCAGAGAGGTGTCAGGGTAGGTTCAGACGCTAGATCTAAAAATACCAACCCAAAGCTAAGCACTTAGCTAAAAGTTATCTATTGAGTGGAAAATCTGAAATTTTCAGACATCTACATGTCTTCAAATCCAGCTATCCAACTCAAATAGCTGAAGTTTTATGATTTGTTAAATGTTTAGGTTGACTAGCAATCTTGTTTTTTGTTTTTTTTTTCATAAAAAAAAATAATGAGTCTGTGTTGACCAAAGTATTCAAGCAATCATTATTGCTAGTATCACTACTAAAATTACTGCTACTACCACCACTGCAACTATGAGTATTTATTATTACTATTAATATGACTATTATTACTAAATTTATAAAGAATACTAGTTGACCCATTAATATTTCGACGGTTTGAACATGACACTATTAAATAATATAGAATATCTTATTGGAAAACATATTTGTTTTACTCTGAAAGATTCAGATAAGATAACCATAAGACATCATTAATGCATATTTGTAATTATTTCTTTGTGAGTTTTTTTGGCTTTTCTTGTTTGTTTTTTTTTAATTTAACATAAATATTATAAATTTAAACAATACTCTTTGAAATTTTTTTTAAAGAATATTGTTGAGATGTTAAATATTACCTTTGATTGATAATATGATTATGAACAGAATGGCATTTTCTGCAATTATACATATATTTTTTAAGTTTCTTAAAATGATCAAATGGTCAAAAATTTAAAGCTTAGGAGCATCTCATTATTAATGCATTAGTTTACCAATGACTTATATGATCCAATATTCAAATATGGATTTTTTACAGATGGATGAAAGTCTTCCAGGAAAACCTGATTTTTTTTTTTTTTCAGATAGACAGTTTATAGCCAATGAAATTTTTCATTCAACATATACTGATAAACTAATAGATGAGTTGCATAAGCGCCAGTGCATTAACAAAAATATATATATATGCTTGCAATATGATGTCACTTTTAGGAGAATGAGAATATGCTGTAATTTAAAGCCTGGCTACTTTTTTTTATAAACATTGCTCACACAGATTAGCTAGTTATAAAACTATAGAAATGTAATATTTTAATAATAAAAATTATCACAGACTTATAAAAAATAAAAAAAACCTAACACACAGGTGAAGCAAATTGCATGGCACTAATTGCAATATTTTCTTTCTTCATTATTTCTTTTGATCTAAGGAAACTTCAATATTAAGAAAAAAGCTTCATTTGGAAAAAGAAGGAAAAAACCTCTTTAATAAAAGGTGAGGCTATTAAAATGTTTGAATTTTTTTTCTTTGAGCTTTTAATTTTGAGATTGTCTTTTCTCCTAGATTTTCAAACAATTCATCTCTCCTTGCTACAGCCCTCCAAGCATTTATTGATTTTAAAAGATCAAAGAAAATTTTCTGTTTTATTTTTTTGTTTTGTTTCAATTGTTATATTTAAAGCAACTGTAATTTTATAAAACTAATTCTAGTGCTAATTATGCTAGAGAGGAACACTTTCTAAATAATGTGGTCTTATTTAACTTCTCCCCTCTCTTTTTTAAATATCAAATTTATAAACCAATAATAATTCTATTTATAAAAAATTATAATATTAAGAAATACATTTTTAATTTTAAGTATTGTATATATATGTATGCAATTTTATAATGAAATCAAAGTTTAATTACTTAAGAGTCATTGACAGGCTTTGAGAAATTAATCTTATTACCACTATGCCATCCCCTATTTCACTTTATATATATATAACATTTATAATTGTAGCAATGTAATATAAAAATTAGTCATAACTTATAAATTGCAATTTTTGTCAGCATTGTATATACTCCAAAAAGCTTCATTTTAATTCGATAATTATTTCCAGAGGATAATAGGATAAATACAATAAAGCTAAATATATGGAAAATAATTATATTATTCATTTATTTCAATAAAATATTTTGGAAGCTCTTAGCAGCATAAAATTTGATAAAGTAATGGGGAAGCCCATGATACTTTTAATAAAACAAACCAATTTTTGTGCAAGAATGTAAAATATAATTACATAACATATGTAGAGAAATATACCATTTCTCAAGGAGAAGTGATCCAAGTTTTTTAAATAATATCAATCAGCAGACTTAATTTTAGAATGATTCAAAGAATCTCAATATTGGAATTAGTAAACTGAATTACCATAGGAGACGAGTAATATCTTAATCAAATTCTTCCAATTCAATAAATGAATAATGTATAAATTGGAGTATAATGAAGCTCAAACTATACTGTATCAAAATACATGATTTCAAATATATGCTAATCCAAAAAAAAAAAAAAAGTTTAACAAACAAAAATGTAAATGAACACCAAAAAAATTCTTAAAATTCCCATATTTACTACATTTTATAGTAGTCAAATAGCTATTTTCCATTTCTGAACACCATACATAATTATGTTTATAAAAATAAAATTCATAAATAAATTTTAAATTATGCCAGAATCTGATTTTCCATCTTAGAGCACTATAAACAATTTTGTTCATTAATAAAATTTCTTCAATTTATGTTGAAAGTACGTACATTTTATTCTTGTTTTATTATCTTTCCAAATTTGATGTGCAGTATTTCATGTAATAAAATATTTTTTAAGTATAATGCTAAAAGTTTTACAAAATTTTAGAACATACTTAAAATTAATACTGACTTAAAACCATCAAAACAATTAGAGAGATCATAATTTCTTGACAATGAGACTAGCTTTTTATATCCTTATAAAAAAAAAGTTATTACAAAAAAAATATATTGCCCAGAACATATTTAATTGTAATGAATTTATTTAAAAAGAAAAGCATGGTAAAGTAAGTTTTTTTCCCTTATTCTTATTGAAACAGATCTATCTGTCTGTTTCACCTACTATATTATATAGTAGTATTTTTTTCCCCTAGCTATATACCCAAGTTCACGTAACTCAGATTACATTTAGACTTTGTTATTATAGTGATCATGTGTGTGCATATATTATATAGCGTACATTGTTCAATGCTTATGTATGTATATAATTAAACAGCGTATACGCACATATGTATTCTTATTTTTTAATAAATGTAAACCTTGCTGAGTGTGTAACAGAAACCTACATATATGCTGAAGATAAATAATGCTACAGATTTTAAAAGTATTATAAACTTTGTTTTATTTTAAATTTTATTATAGAGTTAAATGTAGAAATTATATTACTTCGCATATAATGATAAATTTCGGTTAAACATGTTACACATAAGTAAGATGTTTACAACTTTTTAAGTCAGTTTTTAATAATAATAAAAAAATAGATGTGGTTAAAAATAATCTGTTCACTCCATCTTAACTTAATTAGAGGGTAGAAGCAAAATGATTTTAAATTAGAATCATGTTGATTAACTATTAGTCGAGATCGAAGTATCCAATTTTAATAGGGATGAGAAATCAATAAACCAGCAGGAATCCCTCGTTTTATTAAAAATATATGGCAAATAGAAGAGAGCAGTAAAACTTGGTAAACATATTGGGTGGTCGAAAGACAGGGAGAGAAGAAGATATATAAACTCTGTTCAGCCATGTTGAGATACTTGATTACTTACCTTGCTTACTTACGGTTAAATTCTAATTCAACTTATTGCTAAATTTTGATTCCACTACTGCTGCAGAAGTTTGGTTTTGAGAAGTCTATTAATATTTCATAATGCGAATCTGTGAGTAGTTTGGCAAAAGGTTTGCCATCCGATGCCCAAAAGCTGATCTACAATATGCGAAAACGTAGAAAGAACTGGTAGCCCAGTTGCTGAAAAAATGAAGATGCAGGCCAAGTTCAAGAAACCATGCAAGTAGTCTTACAAGTTATAGTGATGACCGATTCCTGCAGATCTTAAAAATATTTTAAATTCAACCTAAACTCGTAAAGCTAACTAACTAAATGTAAGTGGCCACTTTATTAAATTATATTTAACTCTCCAAATATAGGTTATAAAACTAAACTAAATGTAACTTTTATTTTGTTTACCTTTTTAATTTGCAGGTCTTGCCTAATTTAGCTTAAGCTATGAGAAAGTAAAGCCAAATTATAAAATTAACTTACATGAATAAATAATTTATTAGTTATTAATTTTCTTTCTTTTAAATTAAATCTATGTCGATATTAGTTAAATTATGTATTTGTTTACGCTATGTTTTCCAGAACAGAGTTTGCTAACATAAAATAATTAGTGAGAAATGATTAGATGTTCTCATGATTGTTAAACTGCATCTATTAATGCTCGTACTAAACTCCTTTCTGAAAAGAGTAAATGCAACATTTATTCTATATATACAATTAAACCATTACAAATGCTTAAAGTTAGATTTGCTTTAAATAAAATATTTCATTAATATTTCGCAGAGAGGATAAAATATAGCATAGTATTCATATTTAATCTTTTAATGTTCCCCAAAATGCTGTAGTCCTCCTTACTTTTTTATAAATGCCTATATAGATAGCTTAACAGATTAATTCCATGTATTCCTTTAGTAGCATAATTATAGATGCTATTTTATGAACTGGCTCATGGTGGTTTCATGGAATGAAACTAACGTATTGCATCTGAATTGTAGTTATGTAATGATGTAGTCAGTGGGGCGAATGTGTCTTGGGAAGTACATACATGCCTTTACTTCTTGCTGTATTTATTGTATTGAATGGGCTTGGTTTTCATTAGTTCGGACAGCTCTCATTTTAAAATGGGCTTTGGTTTTAAGGGCACCCCATTATCTTTATTCAAGACTGGAGCATAAGAATCCAGATATTTTATTAGCTGTTCCGATCACCTGGACTAAATGTCTTCTTATTCATAGCAATGAGCGCAGTCCTTGGGAACTGATTACTTGGTAATGAATTCCATGATCAAGCACATTCAAGATGCACAGACTCAGATTATATATTTGTATAAATGCCATAGTATCTGAAGTCATATTACTACCCACCAGTTCAACCCTCTGTAAGTAAATATTTCAGCTTTGATCTGAACTCGAATCTAGTTTCATATGTCTATTATCTGTATAGAGAAATGCTTAGTTTATTAAAATGATATTAGTTATAACTCATAAAAATTATCTCTGCAAACTAATGAGGGCAAATCTACTACTCTATAACATAGCATAATTAAGGCATAGAATCATGGATCAAATGTGAATAAACGTTCAAAATTGTAATAAATATTCACTTGAACAGCTTGTAACTCAAAATATCATCTTCACCTGCGAGTGAGATAAAATTAATGAACTCACCTGTAAGTGAGACACGTATTGCATTTAACCTAATATCATTTTCACCTGCGAGTGGGATAATTCCACGTATTGTATTTAACATAATCTCATACTTACCTGCGAGTGAGATTTCACATACTGTATTTAATATAACCTCATCTTCACCTGCGAGTGAGACAATTTCAAGTACTGCATTTCACATTGTTTTATTTTTTCTTAAATTTGCCTTATATTAAATTTTATTTAAATATAGTTACAGTTAGTGTCTCATTTTCTACTCATAAATAAATTATTAATTATTATTTAAGAATCACCACCATTTATTGATATGTATTTGTGGGTCAGATCTCTATATAGCTATACTTTATAAATGTATGAGTTAATATAATCAAATGTTAGTCTCATCTTCCACCATTGTTCTACTGCCGGCACAGAGATTAAAGAAATACAAGTGTAGCTTCATATATGTCATCCGTAAGGTTGTAAATCTCTGAGCATTGGCAAAGTAACTGAGGTGAGATTGGATTTGAGGTCTCAACAACCTCACTTCAATCAGCCTTAGAATAATTTACTAAAACTCTGGATTTTGTTGTGTGAATGTACAGATATGACCGTACATTATTTTATCAGAAATTGAAAAATACAGGAAATGTGTGTCTCCTCAATTTATTATTAATAACTATTAAAATTAAAGTAATGAAAGAAAATAATAAATAACCATTTCCAGTTTTATTTATTAAAAATGAAACTCTTTAGTAAAAATGACACTGGTAAAATCTCTAATTTAAAAGTAAAACAAGTAAATAATTTTTGCAAAGAATTATAAGTCTAAAACCATAAAGGACTGATTGAGAGACAATTTTAGTTTTTAAAAAAAAAGTAAACTCCAAAAATGTTTCTAGATTAGGGAACAAAAGAACTTGCTGGGGTATTTTCAAAGATGTTTGTAATTAATCAAAAGGAAAGAACTTTCCAAACTGAATTTCACAATAATTATCTTTTTTTAGAAGTTTTTTTTTTATATATCATTAGAAATAATGAATAAATTAATAACTGTGATTGATACTATTTTTCAATATATACACACATATGTATGTGTGAATTTTATGAATATTTTCAACATGGATTTAATTGTGAAAAATATATTTTCAATAAGTTTATTATTTTGACAAATTAAAATATATCATATAAATGTCAGTGTGCACACATATTTGCATGGGCACTCACATATATGTGTAAAAATAGTCATTATTTATGTGGTAGCTTCTTTTTTTAATCATCATATGACAATTTCCATATGTTACAGCATGTCTGTGTGCTTACGCAGATGGATCATGTAGACACATGTTAAAATCACTCATACTTTATGAATTATTAAAATAAATTATTGAAATTTATTATTAGTTTATCATAATTCAAATGTTCATTTCTTTTTATATACAGGTACATCTGTCTGCTGTTATATGTATTTTATGTAAACCTATTATGAGGTATTTGTAAATGACAATATGATAGCTCATGGTATTAATCAAAATCAGAATGCTGAATTTATATTTATGGCATACTCAGCAGATCTTAATTTCATTTTAATTTAATTGTTAATATTTTATTGTTTAAATTATTCCAGAGAATCTATTTAATCTGAAAATAGTTTCCGAATATTATGTTTATATTATAAATCTTGATTACAATAACAGTTCTAGACCTTTTGCTGTCTAAACTGAATTCTTGCATAACAGTCTATGTTTAGTGTCATGGACACCCAGATTATCTTGGCTGGTGAAAAGAGGATATTCTTTAAAATCCATACACTACATTTCATTTTAATTATTGAGAAATTAAGTTTATAGTTAGCCAGTAAGTTAATGGTATTAAGTAACCAGAACATTGATAATGATCAGCATGTTTTAGTATCCCAGCAGAATTGCTTTAATTGTTATATTCTTATGGATTAGCACTTAAGTTTGTGCATCCAAATTATTGTTTAAATAATCTGCCCTAAGCTGGTAAGGGCTAAATAATTAGCCTGGTCTATAGTAGACCCATTTCAAATCATCACAAGATTGACTTTTGATTTTATTGTTGATCATTCATGATGACTATGATTATTGCTTTTGTGTAATGCTGGTGAACTTATACTTACTTATAGCTAGTTCACTCTTTCAAGCTCATACTCATTCATTTTATATTCAATTTTATATTTTGAACTGGGATTGATAATGATGTTCTTCCATCATCCAAAGTTTCATTCCTATTTCTCCGTACTGATACACTATATCAGTGGTCTTCAACCACCGGGCCATGGCCCGGCACCGGGCTGCAGAAGTTTTTTGCGGGCCATGCTAGACTGGCAAGAAAGTTAGTAATAACAAAATAATAAGATTTTAAACTTTTAATTAATATAAAGTTTTTATTTACTTTTTCATCGCATTTTTACCCTGTTAAAAAATAAAAAACAGAACCAAAACGAAATCTAATCAATCATACATAAATTAATTTGTTTTTCTATTTATCACAGGTGTTTATGGAGAGATAGAATTAAATTTATTACTTTTCTAAAAAAATTCAAAATTAAAAAAAAAAGGGTTTTTTATTATACAAACTCCAGTTGTCTTTGATAGCCAATCACGGTCGCTTGTCAGCATTGTTTATGTGTTAAAACAAGATTAAAACTTTTGACTTTTTCAAGTTTCGTTTTCTTCTTTTTTGTTTGTTTAAAAATACGCCCACTTTTTTTTTGGCCTATAAGGTGATATTTTTTGGTTTTATTTGTATACTGCTAATATACCAAAACTTTTATTTTTAAAACCAATTCCTGTTAACCTTTTTTTAAAAATAAAAACAAACAAAAAATAACTTTGCGATTTTTTTTTTGGCTTTATTTCTATTACGCGATATCTATTTTACCATTTTTTTTAAAAAACTTTTCCTATTAATTACATTTTTTGATCCTTTCAACACACCAGCACAAAAAAAAAATTACAATAACATCAAAACTTCAGACTTTTACACGTTTCATTTTATTTTTTCAGATTTAAAATACAGCGAATTTTTTTTTGACTGTACAGTGATTAATTACGCGATTTCTATTTTGCCCTTACTATTATCAAAAGACAACCTCCATATATATATAACCATCTTGTACATTTAACATTAAATACAGATAATACATTTATCATAATCATTGCCATGTGATTACACAAGCTATGATATTTCCCAACATTCAGGTGAATAACATTTTATTCTTGAATGTTTTAACAATGAAATAATAAACATTGAAATGCAAGCACATTAATGAGAACGATTGTTATTGTACTGTTTTCTGTGTTCAGCATGTGAAGGTAAGCAACACCATTACAATACACAATAACTAGTGTGCTGTTTTGGTCAGTTATAACAATTATGCTTATCTAAGGCTAAGCAGGTTACATCTTTAAGAAAATTTATCTGTAAACTTCTGCCGGTCCGTGAAATCTTATCCTTATTTTTGCCAAGCCACAGGTGTGAAATGGTTGAAGATCACTGCACTATATTATTATTTTCTTAAAATTTTGTTTATACATAATTTTAATTTATATGTGCACACAGTACAGAAAAAAAAATTGTATTATACATATGTGTGTATTGAAAAGAATTATATTTTAAAATTCAATAAACAATATGTATTCTATTTTATCAACAAAACATAAGCAATTATGTACTAGGTACAAAGTATGCATGGGTGACTTAGAAAAAAATATAACATATATTGTGGCTCCACTATATTAGTATCTTGAAAGATGAAAAGGATATTTTAACCAATGTTTTTTTTTTCATATGTCAAATGCATTGGCCGGGAACCGAACCCAGGCCAGGTGCTTGGAAGGCAGCTATGCTAACCACAAGGCCACTAACGCTTGACAATTTTGCAAGATGAGATGAATTTAGTTCCCAGAATGTTCAAATAGTCCCGATGTATTTATCCAATATGATGACTACTGATATAAGAGAATATATGATCTGCTCAAGGCCTAATACTTCCAGTAATTATGTTTAATAGTTGGGGAGGGGTCTGGTTGTTGGGAGAACTAAAAAATTAATTTTATCAGATTATATACTTTAGTAATGCATAATTATAAATAACTAATGTTCCCATACTTGTTATATACAATTAAAATAAATTGTGAATAATTATAATAAATTAGGTCCTATTCCCTTAGACTAGATTATTTTTTCCACGCCTTTTCTTTATTTTCTCAGCTTCTCAATCATTTTCTTTCATTAACTTCTTAAATTACTTTCTCCAAGATTTTTTTTTTCTTTGTTCAGTTTCTCAAATATTCATAGACATTTCCTTTCTTAAGATAATCAATCAATCATTTTCTTTCATTAACCTCTTTTCCTCTCATGCTCACATTTTCTTTTAATAAATTATTCAGTCTTTAAGTTTATGTCCCATTAAATTAATTTTCCTAATTTTCTCAATAATCTTTTTTTCAATAATTAAATACCAACATTTTTACTATGCTAATATTATTTTGCCATTTTATCTTGTCATTTTCCAAATCCTTTCTTTCCTCTTTTCCTAATCTTTTATATCTCTTCCATAAAGTACTATTGAAAATAAATATTTAAAAATAATTTAAAAAAAAAAAAAATTCAATGTACACCTGGGTCTCGTTTTACGCAATAGATAGGTTCCTCAGAAAACACGCACAAATGAAATCGCGCAAAAATAGACGTAACTTACATTGAAAAAGGGGGGATGCGGTTTTTGGTTTTTTCAAAATTCGCATAACAGCAAAGCACCAATGTAAAATTACTTTAAAATTCGCGCGCAAAAAAATAAGGAAATAAAATATGACTAATAAAAAATTTCAAATTTGAAAAAAATTGATACAAGACAAACTTTTTTTAACTATAATATTTAATTTTATTCAAAATAATATATTTTTATGCATAATTTATAGTACAGTAATTTACATTTTTTATACACGTTTTAATTATTATCGCTATTTGCCCAAAAACACATTCGTTTGCAAACTAGTAAAAAATCAGATTCTCATGTGATGTGATGTGATGTATTTGGCTTCTTGTTAAACGAAGTCAAGAATATCTCAGGAATTATTCTCACAAGTGGAAATACAACTAACGCCAAGTTCACTCTCATGTTGTGTTAATGGTTTTCTGTTGACGACGATGATGATTTTATTAATTATGAACTTAGACTTACGATAATAAAAAGACATTTATTCACCACTGCTGGGAAAAATCTAATTAAAACTAACAACTAAAAATTAAATTCTTATTTTTGTCTTTAATTTTCAATTCCATTTAAAAATCAAATTTCGTTTTACATCACATTAATTTCAAGTCGCCCGTAAGTAATTTTTAAATTGTTAATTACAATTAAAAATCAGATTTTAATTTTTAATTGTGCCCACTGCTATTATTGACCTTTTAAAAAGTAAACTTGTGGACACTAAATGATTAATAATTGATTACGTTCTTTTTTTTAAAGCAAAAACAGAATGTGATTTAAAATGCACAATTAACACGCACAATGTTTGAACAAATTTACATTATAATCTTATAACTGAAGCACAGGCTTGTTATATACCTGTGTCTATATATATGTAATATAGGGTATATGAGCACAGACTTTCACACCACCCACTACTCTCCACTCTATATAATAACACTGACACACCTAAACATATATATGCTGAAAAGATAAATAATCACCCATATACGTATTTCATGCTAAACCAGCAATCATCAGTTGGTCCAGACTATCATTTTTACACACATATATAGTATAAGTGCTCAGATATATATTAAGATAGACAATCCTCATAGTTTAATGGACAGGCTTCAATCTACTCCACACTCCAACTCTTCAACCGTCCATCCAATTGAAAATCTGATGATGGAATGCTCAAAGGCCACCCTTAGGCCGAGATTCTTGTCACACCCATGTTGACCTAAGGTCAATCTGAACCTCACATGTACAGGACATAATCCTGCCATTAAACTTTGAGGATTGTCTATCTTAATATATATCTGAGCACTTATACTATATATGTGTGTAAAGATGATAGTCTGGACCAACTGATGATTGCTGGTTTAGCATGAAATACGTATATTGGTGATTATTTATCTTTTCAGCATATATATGTTTAGGTGTGTCAGTGTTATTATATAGAGTGGAGAGTGGTGGGTGGTGTGAAAGTCTGTGCTCATATACCCTATATTACATATATATAGACACAGGTATATAACAAGCCTGTGCTTCAGTTATTACATTATAGAGATGTCTGCCCATCCTTGTACATGTATTAAATGGATTATGTCCTGTACATTTGGGGTTCAGATTGACCTTAGGTCAACATGGGTGTGACAATAATCTCGGCCTCAGGGTGGCCTTTGAGCATTCCATCATCAGATTTTCAATTGGATGGACGGTTGAAGAGTTGGAGTGTGGAGTAGATTGAAGCCTGTCCATTAAACTATGAGGATTGTCTATCTTAATATATATCTGAGCACTTATACTATATATGTGTGTAAAGATGATAGTTTGGACCAACTGATGATTGCTGGTTTAGCATGAAATACGTATATTGGTGATTATTTATCTTTTCAGCATATATGTGTTTAGGTGTGTCAGTGTTATTATATAGAGCGGAGAGTGGTGGGTGGTGTGAAAGTCTGTGCTCATATACCCTATATTACATTATAATCTTGTAAAATTTAATGTGTGTATACATAAAATGTGGAAATCATGATTTTAATTTCATTATTGCATAAAATCTTATTATTATAAAGCATTGAAAATATTGAAATTACTAAGATGAAAGTAGAATTCCAATAATGTGCTATTACTTTCAATATAACGTAAATGCGCGAAATTTATTATTTACATTATCGGAGGTTGACTTCCAGTGAAACATGAATCGCGTAACTTCAAAATCGTGTTAAATAAGTCCGCGTAAAAAAAGATCCAGGTGTAATTCTTATTCCAATTTTTTTATAACTACTTTTTTCATCAATATATATTTTCATTTTTATTTTTTTGCATTGCTCAACATATGCAATGCAGTTTAGCACAGAAGTACTCAAAAGCTAATGGTTCTATGATCACTTGCATTAATTAAATAAAATATTATTGTGATCAATTCAATGGCAGTGTTATATATTTATTATTTCAATGCTTAAACGTCATACGATTTTCTTAGTAACTGAATACACCACTATTTTATAGTTAAGCTTCAATGCATTATTTTTTTAACACATACTATATTTATACTTTTTCCGTAACCACTATAGCTGCCCATTTAACATTAGTTGGTAAATGCTTATTTATCAGATTGGATTGGACAAATAAGAAGTAATGTATAAATAAATTATATTAAAAACTAGTCAACTCTATAAATGCCCTACTTAATGATTATTCTTAATTCTTTTTTTGAAAACTCATTCTAACAAAGTATCAAATTACTTTTAAAGCTCAATACAATCTATATTGATCTCTCACTTTAATATAACTATAGGCAAGGGTACTTATAGTTCCATTTTAAATTCTATATTTCCTAAATCCAAACTACTTTTCATAGAACAGAAATCTATTTTATGACAACAATCTGTAACATTTCAGCTGCACCTATTATTAACATTAAGCTTTCTGTTGTAAAATTTTCATATTTCTTTGCCATTGAAGTATTTAAGTATAATATAATTAAAGACATACACTTTTATTGAAATATTTTATCTAACAGTACAAGTTCATGCTAGTTGATGTTAAACTGGAAATAAAAGTTAAGAATGTAAGTACACCTTATAATAATATTTGTTTGTCAAGCTATAACCAAGTTTTATTGGTGACTGATAAGTACCTTATGGTCAATTACTACTGGTACTTATACAATGTTTATTGTGATGTAAATCATGCTTGTAACAGATTTTAAATTAACTTGGTTAATGTTAAATAAAATTAAGATAGGCTGGATTATCAAACTGCAATCAATTTCAGTGGTGTGTTGAAAATGATTATTTTGAACTTATGCCTTTATTTAAATAATAAAGACCATTAACAAGCTTAAGAATATTTAATTAAAAATATAATTAGTTGGTGCTATATATTGACTAGTAAAGTGATAAACCTATGAGCTAAAAGTTATTGGATCAAAACTCAACCATGCAATTTCCAGATTTTGTGAGTAATGAATCATTTGATTATTAAATGCTTTTATTGATTTTAGAAAATGTTTGTTTTTCTTCATTTGTGATCTAGTTTAAATTAGAATACCGCCCTAATCCTTTTGAAACACAGATATGGAATAAAGGGCAGGAAAATATGAAATATTCAATACCTTCACATATCATTATTAATAATTATTCTTAAAACTTGCATTTGTTTTAAATAATGATCACATGTGAGAGGAGGATTAATTTTTTTTTCCAATTTAATAACACTTTCATTTACTTATGGTAATTACTTACAGAAATAAAGAGCGTTTTAAGCAATATACATACAAGGAATGTATATATTTCATTTGGTAGTTAGTTTCAATTTAACGATTTGATTAAAACTTGAATTAAAATTTAAAATAAACATTTCTTATACCTAATAAAAACATCATTTACAAGCATAGTTTTTGTTAGTAAGCAAATGGACATGCAGTTGGACAAAAACTTAGAGTAATTACTAAAAAAAATAAACAGCAATGGCCATACAAAATCTCACACATTTGCATGTCAAATATATCAAAAAATTATGATGTTTTTAAGCAATACACATTCAAGGAATATATATATAAAATATATTTGTTTCGTAGTTTCAATCTAACGATTTGATTAAAACTCAAATTAAAATTTAAAATAAATATTTATTACACTGAATAAAAACATAATTCACAAGTGCAGTTTTCATCAGTAAGCAGCCAGACATGCAATTAAACAAAAAATTTAAAGTAATTACTTCAAATAATAAAGAGCAGTGGGGAGAGTAAAAATAAATGAAACAAAAAATTTTACTTTACAAAGGCCCATACTTAAATGTTTGGGTTGAAAAGATAGATGGATTCATTCTATCTGTTTATAAAGACTTTATCTTGTGTTTGAGGGTGAGAGTATTCATTTATGCATAGTTTAAAATCTGTAAAGTGCATGTGTATTAGCCTGATTGCTAATTTACAATTACAATTTATTAACATAGCACTATATAAATACTATATTGATTTATTATACATATATATTATAATATTTTTAAAATATAAGCATAATTCATATATTTGGAGTACCAAACATATGACTACATACATGTGGAAAAGATAAATGATCTCCAATATATATATTTTATGCTGAACTGATGAGTGCTGGTTCAGCAGGAAATACGTATACTAGAGATCATTTATCTTTTTCACATGTATGTGGTCATGTATATTGGTCACATGAGAATGGATAGCTAAAAGAAGATTGAAAGTCTGTGTTCAAATCCTCTAGTTTAGCTTTATGCTTTTTACTGTTTAACTATAATATATACATTGAAAATATAAAATAGAAATTAATATAATATTAAGAGTATATATATTAACTTACTGCAAAAATATTTAGTGACTTACATATACTATGTGTGATATTGATTTAAAGTAATGGTTTAAGTGAAGTTCATTTACAAAACACACACCTGTATTATTATGTACACATACTAAATATGATACATACATAAGGGTATATATTTTAAATTATAGCAGACATATCTACTGACATATATATCAACTGTAAGTGTCCAATCAATTAAAAGTATGTTATAGTTTTATTTAATAACCATTTCAATGTTAAAAACTTAAATAATAGAAGAAAAAAATTTTATATATAAAATGCTTTTATTGACTGTGCATTAAAAAATAATTGTATCTTTAACCACAATTAAGAGTTTTTAGATTTAACTTGAAATAAAAGTATTAGTCATCAGATATTAATTAAGCCAATCCCTATTTTTTATAATAAATGATTAACTTAATTTCTGCAACCCCCCCCCATGCTTTTATTTCAAGTTAAATCTAAAAACTCAAAATGTGATTGAAAAAAATTATTTTATTTCTTTTCAGTGCAGTCAATAAAAGTGTTTAATATACAATAAAAGTGTACAATATAAAAAAAATATTATTTATTTGTATTGAATGTTAAAATTTTAATTGTATAATTGTTTGCAGAATAATTTGATAATGCTAGTTAGTTTTCAATTCAATTTAATGATTACTTAGTAACAATTTGTTTACAAAGCTGTTACATTTTTTCCTTGTCAATCAAACTATTTAAGTTCATGTAGTTCTCAAGATATTGTGATTTGTTTCTGATTATTAAGACATTTTCAATCTTGTTTTCATTGCTAATATTAGAACTGGATTCTTCAGTAGTAAGTTGACTGATATCTTGCAGAAATATGATCTACTTTGTTTCTGTGATCAAAATTTGATTAGTTTTTTTTTGTTGATGATATCTTTTTCTTTAAAAAAAAAAAAATCCATTTATGCATTATCCTCTCCTTTTCCATTTCTTATGAGTTTTCATTATAAAAAAGAATATTTTCAGAATTTGCATGCATGTTCTTCTTATCTTAATTTAAATAAACACAGATATTGTTTATATTTTTGATTATAACATTTATTATTTTTATTTATTTGACCTATTATAGTCAAGTCCATATCCTTTGACTAATAACTATTATTTTTCAGAGCATTATCTATATTTCCTGATTTTTTTTCTATTATGTAAGTAATATTTCTCTTTTTATATTTTCATTGTAGGCCATTTTTGAGCTTTTCATAGTCTAACTATTAATAGTCTTTGTGTTGTTTACAATTTTATTTAGGAATTTGTTCTTTTAACTCTTTGTACATTCTGGGGAAACATGTATCAAGGTAACAGAAGGAGTAATGCTGAAATAAAAAAGAATAATACCAATGTTAAAAAGATAATTACAATGACAAAGTTGTTAAAAAAGTTAGGATGATTACTTATAATTATTAGTATGTAATAATGTGCTAATATTTAGCAATGCTGAAGAAGTGTAAAAGAAGAAGCAAAAAAAGAGAAGAGACATAAAAAATAATAATAATTAAATTAGATATTTTAAAAAATCTTTATAACATAGTGGTTTGACCCTATATTGAAGACTGTAAATAGAATCTTTATTATGAAATTGACAAATTTGAAACTTTCTATTTGTTGAAATCTATTACATGTATTAACATGCACTCATCAATGAAATTGTTATCATTATGTTATGGAAATATCCATAATACATATTTATTCATAACTGTGTGTAACATATAAAACCAAGAAATTTATATATCTATTGCAAATAAAAGCAGAAAAGATATGATGCTATTGTAGCATCTATTGTCCAGGCACTTTTACATCAATCATCATCATGTATAATAGAATCATGTAATCAATGAATACAATTGCCTATCACACTCTTTAATGAAAAAGCTGCATGTATTTGTGTCTAATGTGAATAATGAATATTGATTCACAACTATGCATGACATGTAAACCAAAAAATTTGCAATTCTATGCTAAAAGTTTATTTTGAAAATCATGAGAAAAGAAAAATATAAAAATAATGTAGCTTCTAATGGGCGCAAATTTTTATATCAATTTTTATGATATAGCAAATACATATATTCAAAGAGTATTTAAATGAATTGTTGTTATAAAAAAATCTCATCAGTTTAACAATTACTGATTTTCAATTGTATTGAAATATAAAAGCAAATTTCCAAAGTTTTTTACAGAACTGTTTTATTTTCAGTCATTTTTAAGTCTGACCATAATTTTTAAAAGTGCATGGAACAACTTTTATTACTGGATTTTCTAATGCATACTATGTAAAATTTCTAATCAAATAAAAGTAAATAATGAACTTAAATTTTCTTTTTTAAACAATATTCACTTATAAATTATGCTTTAAAAACTATATTTAATTTTGTTTAAATTGAATTGATTTACTTTTAATAAGTTTCGAGATAAGTCAGTGACTTTTTCATAAATTTTGAGGCATGTGGGTGTTATAAAAATGCTGTTATTGCTTTTGGCTTTTCTTCACAATTTTGCAATTTTCTATAATGTTAGTTTACAATAGACATTTTTTTATTTTTTGCACAGAAATTGTTTCTGAAATTATTACTTTAAACAAAAATAAAGATGTTAGTATCATTCAGACCTCATATATCATACAAACAACATGTAAATTTGAATCTCAAGAAAGCCAATAATGCCTGATTGGTTGTATCATAATACAACCATACATACACACACAGAGAGAGATTAGTAGACTATTTGACCTCAGATATTTCAAAGCATGTCTTACTGTTTTAGTATTGCCAAAAGAAAAATTGTAATTTTCACTTATTTATTTATACATTTAACTTATTTAAGCAATAAGATTGGAAAATATTTTAAAACAAAAATCTATGTAATTACAATTAATTTTATTTTTGAATATTTGTTTTTAAAAAGACAAATACATAGTTACAGCTAAGCAGAAGTTATTTTTATTGACTAATAAGAATTACTTTCATAATTGCTGTAAAGAAATTTTTTGTGAAATTTTTATAAGTTTATTTTTTTAATTTTAAGATGTTTTTTTCTTTCTTTTATGATTTCCATTTTAAAAATGAAATTTAAGTGAGAAATAATTTGTTTAATACATTTTATGAATAGACAATATTAAGATTCAATATGAAATGAGCAAATATGGTTGAAATTATCACTAGTGTCTTTCAAATAAGAATGGGAGGAATTGGAGTTTAAATTACTTAAGCAAACATCTTTTTTAATCAACAATGCATAGAAAATTTTTTAAGCATTTTTTCCTTTTTACAAACTGTAATTTATAAAAGGTACTTATGTATTAGTTCAATGGTGAGATTTCACATACATATTAGTCTGGCAATAATTTTCTAAATTTGCAATCTTGGAAAAGAACATCTACAAGAAAGCTTCTGATAAACTTAATCAATCAGTTAAAGATTTGGAAAAATAATGATCTATAACTATAACTTTATTTACTGGAAATAATATAAACATTTACAAACATGCATTTACATTTTATAAAAAAGTATCTTCCACCATCTAAACTTATAAAAATGTTTTATCTTGAAAAATTGCCACCTATAACTTTATTTAGTGGAAATAAAACACATGCATTTGTTTTTTTTTGCAAGAAATGATTTTCCATCAAATAAACTTTCAACAATCTACACTTATTACAAGTGATAACCAAACAAAAACAATAATATACATATATTTAACTGCACAATTCTGTCCATTTACAAAATGTTGCTTCTGCTGTAGACTGAAGTTTCTTATCTCGAACAATATACTGTTACAAATTACTACTCTCTTTCGACAATCTTGAACAAAACAGTGTCATTGTTTGTCTGAAATATGGTCATAAAGTGTAATATTATGGCCTGCATGCTTTTTATGAGGGCAGGATGTCATAGTTTAGAAAATAATGGACGGCATCGTCCTCTGTTGTGGGCAATTCCAAAATTTTAATCATTTAATTTTGTGGAGAAAAAAAATACTACATACATTTACTTTGGCAAAAATTAAGATGGATAGTAAATAAGTGTAAGTTACTTTTGCCAGGTCATCAATTACTCATGTTATCATAGCATAATTGAAATAGTAAAATTAGCAGTAAAAATATTTTGACTAATATTTTTTTCTTCATCAAAATACTATCTAATATTATCTTACAAAATTAATTCATTTCCTTTTTAGAAGATTGTAAATGTGTTTAATTTGATCTTTATATACACATTTGTGCTAGCAACCTTTATGACAAATGAACTAATATGTAAATACCTTACAAAAATGTACGAGTTATTATTCAAGTTTGTAAAATTTCTGAATCCGAAAAGGATTAAAACATAAGAATATCAAGAGAATAATATTCAACTTGTATTTGAAGAATTCAATATGACAAGAAAACAAAAAAAAATGTGCATAGAAATAGAATTATGAAGAATGTTATTCAAGAGGCATTTGTACTTGTTTACTAACTTAAGAGCAAATGCCAATAACGCCACAATACATTTTGTATGAAAGTAATAATGAGTGATATATGTGTTACTTATTTATAAAGATTATCTCTTTTTTAAAAAAAATATATACCCATAAGACTTTTTTCTTTCCGCAAAACTTAACAATAAATAACAAACAAGATCATCATTCAGCTATACAGATTGTGTATCTTACATCTATGGTAATTTTTTTTCCCTCTTGTACTACAATTGTTACTTCAAAGTAAATGATTGAACCTCTACAACAGCCGAAATCTGCTAATCACAACTGATCTATTTTTTTTACTTTATTTTATCTTTTTCCATAATGTTCTCATAAAAACAAAATGCATTAAAAAAAAAAAAAAGTCATTTATTTTCTCCCTACACAACTCCCCTTTTGCATTAAAAAAGGGCAGGCTTTGATGCATTATTAATGTATTAAACAATCACCACTTTTCTTTTTTTATCTCTGTTGTCATGGATCTTAGAGACCAGCTGCTAGCTAGCATTTTTATTTTCCTGTTACAACAATGCTTTAATTTATTTTGACAAAAATTCAAATTTGTTTTGACTAAATAGAAAAGGAAATGGAGAATAACAAAAGTTAATTACTAAAAATAAATTAAAACATTATTCATGTATATGTATGCATTTATGTGTGTGTACTTTTATCACAAACACATGTTTATATCTGCAAATTGTGAAACAATCAAATAAAATAAAAATAGTGTGAACAAACAACTGACGGTAGATCATAATTGCTTCCGCCCACTTTAAATCATCACGCATCTATTTCAGCGCTCCCCTACTAAACAAAGGCTACAACTCCATCTGAAAAATTTTCTATCACCACTTTCATGATAGTCCATAACATATAGAAATAAAACCATTTTACTATTTTAATAATGTAAATTAAAATAACTGGTCAGTTGTCTGATGAGTCATTCAAGAACAAATATAATTTGCTGAGTATCACATGCACATTCAATTAACCAACTTCAGATATATTTTTTTTACTTTGCTTGGATGAGATTTGATCTAAAAACATTTAACTTACAAGCTTAAGAGATAGGGTCATGTGATATATGACTTATTTTGAAATACTTTTTCAGTGTGATAAACTACACAGGACAAATTAATACAATTTAATAATGCAGATAAACCTTACATATAACCAAGTGATTATAAAAAATAATATAAAATTCATTGATAAATGACAAAATAGTACAAATAAATTACATACAAATTATTATTTAAAACTACAAAAAACACTACATATAATAAATGACCACATAGTTTATTATCATTAGTTGTCTTATTAAAAGTAAATTCTGAAAAATCAATTTGTTAAATTTTCTGTAAATCTTCATCCTGTGCTTTATGTTGCAATCAATATTCAGCTTCTTTATTTTTCTTCCTCTTTTTCTCTTATCTCTATTGATTCTTTAAATATATCCTTTATAATTCTTTTATGTCTAAATATATCTCTAATTAAATTGTTCTTTTTCTTCCTAATTTGCTAAATAAATATCTTTTTTAATAATAAATGAATAATTGCACCAAATTATTATAACTAATTACATTACTAATCAAGTACTTTACCTATATATAAAATGAGAAGTAAATTGATATTAAATGCTCTACTATATTTAATAACAAGATATATTAACAAAACAAAAAAAAAAAAATTCAATCTATATTTCAAGTAATAAAAATTGCCTATAGCCAAATTTCAAAACCAGCCCAATTAAATGTTGGAAAAAAATTTGCTATCAAAAATTAAAAAAATTATCTAACAAACAAACAAAAACAACAATGTAAAACTATATCAGCAACTATATGAAGATATTTTAATGCTGAGATCCATTTAGATTGAAAATTTCAAATAGTGATATTTTAATATACCTTCCTAGTAAAATGAATACATTTAGAAATTTCTTTCTTTTTTTTTTTTTTGTAACCTTATGTACCAAAAATGTGATCAACATCGGAGTATGGACAATTCTCAGTCATCTATGCTTTAAACTATATCCATTTTCATTTTTTGTAATTTAAGTTTAAAAGATTTCTTCTTTTTAAACGTATTACTGATATTGAAAAAATGCTTAATTTAAGCTGGCAAAATGTTATTCTTTTTTGAATAGCATATTAATTTTAGACATATCACTTTCATTACATTAGCAATATTAAATAAGTTTTGTTTTAATTTCCAATCATTAATTTTTGTCAATGCAAATTTTGAAAAATCATTAAAAATATATATAAAATACATAAAACTGGTTACATAGTTTATTCACTGTATATGCATATATGAAGGGGAATCCAATAGAAACAGACACCTCAGGAAGGACAAGCACATTGTAGAACAGGCTTGTCATCAAATGCCTTTTGAGGGAACCAACTTGTATTAGTCTGCTGACTTTCATCATTGAATGAGGTCATGGTGCCACATAGTAAATGTTTTTGTTAAATGCATCTTGCTTATTTGTTGATTTTTGTGTAGATTGAGAAGTTAGAACAATGTGAAATTCTGTTTTCTATTAAGAAAAATGGATGGGGAAACAGTTATGATGCTTGCAATTGCTTACAAGCAAGCTGCTCTGGTGGAAATACAAGTTTAATGCACATTTCAAAAAATTATGGAAAGTCTAATGTCAGGACGATACTGTTTTTTTTTTTTATGCAAACAGTATTGTTCATTTAGAATTCATGATAATAATCAGGCATTTTACCTATAACTTCTGAAACATTTGCATGATGCAATAAAATGAAAATGTTCTGATTTATGGCAAAGAAAGGAGTGCAAGTTTCACTATGGCAATATGCTAGTGCACAAAGCCTTGAGTGTGAAGCAATTTTTAATTAAAAACAACATGATCCCATTTATTCATCAGCTATATTTATCTGATCTCACTTTGTGTTATTTTTGATTTCACCAAATAAAAAAATGCCTCAAAAGATAGTTTTGTGGACTGGGAAGTGGTGAAAAAAAAAATGATGGAGACATTAAAAGGTATCACTTTGGAAGAGTTTCAGGACTATTTTGAAAGTGGTAAACATATTTATACTGGTCCATTGCATCAAATGGACAATACTTTGAAGGAGATTCAATTTATAAGACCTAAAAATAAATGCACAATTTTTATTACAAAATTCCTAGGTATGATTTTTTTTAAAAAAACAAACAAACAACAATCTCATAATGGACTTTTCTCAATGCTTTATTTAATTTATGACAGTTTCAACTATTAGAAAACTTCTTTAGATCATAAATTAAATAAAAAATTGTGAAAATTTTCATTACGATATTATGAGTAAGTCTTGTTTTATGTAAAGATTTACAAGAAGCAATGATAAGAGTAGAAAAAGTTTCAAACATCTTAAATATTTATTTATGATTTTATATTTAAAACTATAAAATGGAAATAAATGGTATAATAAACATAAATATATTATTCATCCACCAATAGTAAACATGATGTCTGAAAGTTCACAAAAGTAAGTAAAATTCAAAACAAGGCATAGGGTGAGGAGAATCCTATACTAGATAATCCAAAATAAGATTACTATTAGTTTAATATCTGCAGCAATTAAAAAGCATAGTTAATGAGATGCCCCTTTCTTTTGAAATAAAATGATGAATGCCTATTGCATAAAAAATGATTTAAGGTAAACTGAATATCTTAGATTTTCCACTATAAGATGAAAATAATTGCTCTTTCTCTCAAAAATCCTAAATTATAAACGATATTATCCTTATACATAAAATTCCAATTTTGTCGGTTGTCTGAATATATGTTTGCTCATAATACTGTCACATGTCAAATTCACAACCAATTAAAACAAATTATTACATTTGTCTATAACACTATATGAAGGAAGTAATTCAGCCATTAATATAATTTTTTATGAAGCATTTTATGCAAAGGAAGCAATTCTTTCCTTATATTTAAGAGGCTTCGTTTGATTATGAGCATTTTATTCAAAACAAGAAATTCTGGTAAAGCAAAAAAAAATTTGTTAAAGCAAATCTATTACAAAACCGACAGCCTTTCCATAGGCCAAGTATATGTCAAATTCGCATACCAAATATAAGAGGTATATTTAAAATTTTTAATTTAGCTTTATTAATATCTTGCCAGATACATTTCTGAAGTATATCAAACAGTTATTACAAAAACAATGGCCTTTCAGGCCGGATATCTTTCTCATATTTATTTATATAATATTAAAAGCTTTTGTTTAATTTACATTAAATCTTCAAAAAAAAATTTGTTAAATCAGCCAATCAAAAAAAACTATTACAAAAACAATAGCCTTTCCACAACTTAGTATAGTCTTGTAAAACTATAAATAAGTATAAAATAGAAATAATAATATCTAATTAGTAAACACATTATTATAAATATTCTTGAAATATGTTATATTATGATTTGTAAATGTCAAACTTATTACACCCACAACTTTGATATCATCCTCTCTAAATAAATACAGTAATGGATATTATTAAACTTTAAACTTCAATTGAAGATTAATATTTTTTTTTTTGATTAATTAAATATACATGCATGGAAATATTAACATTTCTCTTTCCCACATGTAATATCTTTTTATAAATATATTAAATAACTTCCATCCCATTTATTGTGGATAGTTCCTTGATCAAAAGCAAATTTAGTGATTTAAATGTCTTGAAAAGGATTATTATGGTACTTTATAAATATTAACTAAAGACAACATAAATAAATTAACTTAGATAATAAAAAAAAAATGAAACGAAAATCGTAAGCTGGATAAAAAAAAAATAGGTTTTTATTCTAAAGATGTAGGTGAAAAATTAGAGTAAAAAAAAATTATAATTGATCTGAAGTTAAAAAAAAAAAAGCATGACCAATGGTATAGAAAACAAAAGCATTTAATGTTGGTTTAGAAATACACCTAAATATAGTGAAAGTATTTAAAGAGGATCCTCGAAATGTATTTATGGTGATATACATTAAAAATAATCTTACATGTAAGCAATAAAGTAGAAAAATATTTTTATCAGTTATTAGCTCATTTATTTTTAATCAACTTTTTTCTTATCTTTGTTTCCTTTACTCTTTAAACAATTGCCTATAAAATAGTCTTAAATAATTTATTAGCATAAACCAATTCATAGTGCTCTTACAATTCATAATCCCATGGATGACAATTATTAAGTCCCAAAATGAAATTTTAAAAAATATATTGAAACTATATATTTTGAAAGAAATATATAAGAAATTTCTCTATTTTCTCTTACTATAGTAAATTTAACAAATTCATAATAATAGCTCCAAATATTTGCTTGAAGGTATTAAAATTTATTATCCATCAGAAATAAAAAAAATTATAGTCGCTTGAAGCTAGTAAAAAAAAAAAATTACAAGCTTCAATAAATATGCCTGAATGAGTATAGACATAACTACCACTGTCACTACCAATGAGATTGCTAGTCTTATACTTTAAATTTCTCAAAGTCAAGAATGATAAAACCAAAAAAAAAAACACAACTGTAGCAGAATACAAGCTTCTCTTTCATAATGTTCTAATTTAAACCTAATAAAACTTGTAAATATTAAAGATATTGCTACAGGTTAACATACACCAGAAAAAGTCCAGATATAGATAACATACTTCTCAATTTATAATAAATTTAGAATATAAGCAATAACATGACAGAAAAACTACAACAGTCATAAAACCAATAAGTTTATCATTCATTGCAAAAAAAAAAATATCATTCCATAACATAATTATATGTTTCCTACATAACTCTTTGAAAACAAAATATTCTTAACAAAAATTTAAACAATAGTTAAAAAACCATCTAACTTTAGAACATGTTGGATTTATGTCAGGATGAAACTGCTAGGAACAATTTCTATCTTTAATTACCCTAAAAAAGTTTTCAAAATAAAGTAAAATATACTTTGCTAAGAATAACTGTCTTAGTAGTGAACATTCTTTGATTAAAAGATGGTCTGAATTAAATTTCTGGATATCCAATCCACTACTTTGCAGGAGAATGTCATTTTCTTGTAATGGCTTCTCATTCTATCATATATTCATCTATCATATTCAGAAGTTTTCTCATAGAGAATGTATAAAAAGTTAATAAATAGATCAGATGGCAAATTAGAAACTTTGTTTTATCACGTAAGGTACTTGTCAAATCAATCTTCTTTCCAAATATTTTACCAAAAAATTATGCAAACAAATGAAATATACTATAAGAAATGGACTCTTGCTAACAAACAGCATGATTTTATCGTTCTAGATATTGGTCATCTTATAAAAAGTTTCAGCCCCAATAATAGTGCTAATCTATTTGAGAATTAGAATTTAATAGCCCTTCACTTATATAACAGGAGCAAATAAAAATTATCATGGCTGCCTAATTTATGCTTACAATGGCAATAGTGAATTTATTTAATTATTTGAAACTCTAAAATTCTTCATAACATTTAACTATTTTTTTAAAAAAATACGTGCATTAAATAAATATAATGCCACAGTATTAATAATTCATTTAATGTTAAAAGTTAAAATAATAATGGTCAGACTTTTGAAGATTTATTGAGTTTTATATTCAAAGTAATGAATGCATTTTTATGATAATCATTATTTAAATTAAAAATGACTATATAAAAAATATAGTTATATATACAAATGGTAAATTATATAAAAAAGATGGTAACAAATCAGTTATTTTACTAAAACTTTCTAGCTCATTATATATATATCTGTCAAATTAGATTATAATAATAATAATAATAATAATATACATAAAATCAAATGAATGCTTTTCATTTAACAATTTTGTTTTTTTTTATTTTATATCTATTGGTCAAAATAATCCATCTCATCTAAACAAAATTTTATTAAGTTTTTTAAGGAACATTGATGAATTTAGTTGTAGTTATTTTATTCAATATACATTACAAATATTGTTCTCTTTGATTATTTTAAGCATACAGTTTAAATTTTAAATTAAGATTATTATCTTAAATATTTTAATCATTCAATGAACTTTACTTTGAAGCATTCCTAATAATATAGAGGTTAAATTGTAAACAAAAGTAGAAAGAAAAAAAAACCATTTCTGCAGTTATTCAAATCAAATGTTGTAGATCACTGAGATACAGAAGAAATATCAGAAATGATGGATTTCATGTTGAGCAGATTAAGAATAATACACTTGCATTAACTTTAGCTGAAAAAAAAATGAAGAACATAAATAAGTTGCCAAGTCTATATCTGACATAAAAATGAACTATTATTAATTACCATCAGACCACCATTGATTCCTGATGATTTTATGAATGACATTCTACTTATTCATAAAATATGCAAAAAAATACTGCCTCCTCATAATTAAAAAGGGGAGGGGGGAAAAAAATTTATAAAAAAAAAAAAAAGTTAAAGGGTGAATAATATAAAAAGTTTGTTAAGGGGGGGGGGGGGAGATAGGCTAAGGATAAAAAACTGGATTAAATTTGGATAAATCTTCATCCTGCAGTGGATCAATATAAGGATTAAATATGATAATAATTAATAAGAAATTAAGAAAATTTCAATAAACAAATAAAGGAAAGTAAAGCAAAGAGAAGAAAAATAATAATAGCAAGATACAGACTATCCTTATGAAGAAATTAAATGCCAGAGAAAAAATGAAAATTTGATATAAATTTCAGAATGTCAACAAAATCAACAGATGAAAAATATTATGAATGCTATGGTGTATCAGGTTTACCAAATTATATTTATCTGTAGTTGTAAGTCAACTAAATATATATATACAAGGTGAATGAAGACTATATCTAATACAATATATATGTTGTGTCTGCACAAATAATTAGACTGGAATGGAACTAAACAGCTTACACAGATTCAAGATATCATTCATGAATTAAATTATTAATAATGCAATAAAATTATTTTTAATAAAAAAACAAACAAACTGAGATTTTTTTATTCCATTAAAGATGAAAAGTAGGTTGGTGCATCTGAGTAATGAAAGCAGCACCATCAACTCAGCAGTAAGCTCATTTATATTCAAGAGAAGTGTTTTTATAATTTGTGACAGTTTTCTATATTAATATTTGAAGAACTTTTATTATTATTTTAACAAAAGAAATTAATATTTACACTTCACCACTCTAATATAATGTCTGTAATTATTAAAAATTCACTTTAATTTTTAAAATGAAACATTCATTTAAATACATACATTTACAATAAACAAAATGAAATATTGTTATTTTATATATTACAGTAAATATTAGTTCCATAACAATGATTAAAAATTGATGTTGGTGGTGTGTTAGTACTACCAATAACATCAAGATTTAGACATTTGGCAGAATCCTAAACTTGCCTATAGGCAAATAACTTGTTAATATATAAACAGAAAACAAACCAGTCTACTTACAGATTTGTATAAAAAAAATAATAAAGCAAAAGAAAGATTTACTATATTAATATATTAAAACAGGCAATCGTGATGTTTATTGGTTTAAATATATTAAAACAATATAATCTTTTAATTCGAACATTATTTATAATTTAAATGGATATTGTTAATAATGACAAGGTGAGTCATTCTGAATAGTTGAATAATCAATTATCAGAACACAGATATGATCGATTTGAAACAGTCAGTCTAATGATAAAGAGAGAAAAATAACAAGTAAGTTGTACAATCAATTGATTCTAAGCTCAGATAATGGTTAAACATTGAACTAAAGTCAAAGCAAAAATATTTTTCTTGATAACCCAAAACTGAGGGGTTTTTTTTATTTTCCAGTTGGCGTAAACCCAGAAATATCTAGTTCTTGAAGAATGCTGAGCAAATAAAAATTAGCTTCACCCAATTTAATATTATCTAGACATATTATATATGGAATGATCTTTTAAAATTATGTCTTGAGTAACATTGAAGAATTAAGATTTTAATTTCTATTCAATATTCTTCTATATATATGACTAAATAATAGTAACTTCTAATGTTTTAAACAAAATTTATTTTCATTCTTTGTTGTACAATTCTTCATTGACAATTTTCAACAACTTTATGTAATATGTAGTTTCAAATACTGAAATTCTTACTGAATGATTTTTTGTAAACTCATATTTTGATATGCATGCATATGTTTAAATGCACATACATATATAGATATAAATTATTAACGGAAAATAAGTAATAAGCTTAAAGGAATTAAAGAATTTTAAGACTGATTCATTTAAAATAGGAAATAAAAGTTATTTATAACTTTTTAAGATTAGAAAAAATATTATTTTCTAAAAGTAAAAACAGATTAATTAATGAGAATAGAAAAGAGTATGATAATAAGATATAGAACAATTAAAGGAATTCGAATTTTGATTTCCTTCACAAGATAAACTAACTATTATGCCAAAAAATAACTCATTAATTAAAGTTAGAGAGATAATGATTTAAATTCTTGTATCCAGCATTGAGCAATGAAAGGAAGAATCACCATAGCGGATGGACAGAAATATAAGCCAATTAACTTTAGGAAATGAAACAATGAATGAACTCAGGACAAATTGGATCAAGAAAAAGATACTTGGAGCTTTACCTGTGCACACGGACTTAAAGCGGGTGCAGAACATCACCCATATGCACAGGGACTTCAAGGGTGAAGAGATGGCCTCTGAACATGTGATCAGTCAGCTAGGACTCTTACAGGTCATATTGATCTATATATGATTTATGTATGCCTATGGGTTTAAGTATATATATAATGTATATATAATTTGTAAGGTAGTTAGATATTGTTAAGAATATTAATTATTAAATTGCATTTAATAGCAATCTAAGAGAGTTGTGTCATTACTGGGGAATTACTATCATTAAATAAGTCTGGAACAGTTAAGTTTGCAAACAAGGTGTCCAGCAATATAGAAGGCCAGCAATAGCATATTTCATAAAATGTATAATATATTAAAAAATATTTATGGATTCAATATACCTAACATGGTTTATAATCTTTTGTTTGTTTATATATATATTCTTACTGTGTTTTTTTTGGTTTGTGATGATGGTGTTCTAATTGTATTTTTATATTGGACTATTTCCATCATCTAATAAGAGTATTGAATGTCTTTAGAAAAATTTAACTTTATAAAAATATAAATGTTCTTACTGTAGTTATTCTTAATTTTATTTCTTTTTCACAATCAAGATATCATTAAGGATATTACTTTCACCATAAACAAAACTTTCTATGTTATCTAGAGCAGTACTTTTCTGCGGATATCTAGAAACATTTGCAACCCCCAAAAGCAAAAATTGTTAATAGAGGCATTGGCTGTTATACAATTTTATTGTATTTACATTTAGCTTATTTATATAATTTTCTTATTTATATTTCCATTGCAATAAAAAATACTTTAAGAATTACAAATATTACAAAAAAAATCATTAATTATGAAACATAAAACAATAATAAATAGAACAAAATTTAATAATACAACAAAAGATTTTAATAGCAATTTAATGAGATTGATGTGTTTGAATATTGCAAAACAAAAAATCAATAACAGTTGAAGTATTTAACAGCCATTCTTATAATTTTTTTCCAATGTTTTTAATGATAAACCACATCTATTCTTATTTTTAATTATTAATATTAATGAAAATGCCATTTCACAAAGATACATTGATGCAAATGGAAACAAAATATTATTCTTTTTGTCACTGGATCCAAAATTCTGATAAATCCTTCTTACAAAATTCTGATTAAAGAGGTAACTTTAAGTCAACTAGTCCTTTCTGAAATCACCACATGAGTGCTAAATTTTAGGGATGAACCAAATAATATTGTTATGGAGTCATATTTTTTATTTTCATTTAAGTTAGAAAACTATTTTTCAAAAAATTCATTGTGGTAAATTATTATTCTTTTACTTTCTGATGATAATAAAATGTTATTTTCTTCAAGAAATTCATGGAGAGAAGCAAACATTTCTGTATAATTATTCTTAAAACTGCAATTTTGTGATTCAGTTCATTTACTTTTTCAAAAAAATCCATCATTTAAGAAAGCAAACATATCCAATTTTTAACAGAAAAATAATATGACAATGTGGAATTTTTATTGACAAGAAATATTTGTAATTCATCTTTTAATATTAAAGCTCTTTTTAAAACTTTACTATAGGATAGTCATTTTACTTTTGTCATACAAAAAGAGCATCATAATTGGAGTCTATCTGTTAACATAAAATTTGAAAGAGACTTGTATTAGAGGTGTTATTTTTTGCATAATGAACTTTTGTGGAAACTTCTGATAACATAACATTTTACTAAATGATTCTTCTATAACTCAAAATACTAGGCTTTCTTTGTAGATAATGCAAAAAATATATTTTATGTGTGGAATTTTCCTATAAATTCTGCCAGTTATAGCTGCAATTCTATCAATGTAAATCCCAATGCCTTTTTGCCATTTGGTAAAGAGATTTCAATAAAACAGCAAGTCCTTGTGAATTTACAAATTATATAGACATCTGACAAAAATCATTAAATTAGCATCATTTATATTATTAGTTAACTTACTGAGTTATATGAAAAATATATTATTTTGCTTGATTCGTGATGATAATGTAAACATGATAGTGTCAGCAATGCCATCTATTCATCCTTTAAATATGTCATTGGGCACGGGAATTTTTTTAAAGAATTTGATATTTTGGAACCATGGATAGTTTTACAAATTTTTACTACTCCTGATAAACAAGACCTTTGTCAATTGTAAAAGATTTTTTTTTCCTTTAGCAATTAATAAAGCAATTTCAAAAGAAGCTTTTTCTAATGTGTCATTTAAATTAATAGGTTTTTAAAAAACTTACTTTGCCATTTTATTTGTTCAGCCTTTCTTTTAAAAAATTTAATTATCTTATTCGCAATGTACAATATCTAAATGGTGACTAAGTTTAACAAATGTTTCCTACATATTGCAGATATAGGCTTATGTAGAACATTATATGAAGACACAAATCCATATTTAAGTAAGATCATATTTATGATTTTTCTACATGGTATTTTCTACCTCTTGCCTCCTTATGTTAAAAATGGTATGGCTGTTTCTGCCAGTTCTGGTAAAATGTAAAACAATATCATTTGTGATTTGGATTGGTCAAGCATTGGTGGCCTAGAGGTTATCATAGCTGCATTCCAAACAGCTGGCCCGAGTTCGCTTCTCAGTTAACGCTTTGACATATAAAAAAAATATATCATTTGTGATTTGGATTCTTTGGTGCATTCATAGAAAATGAATGACTAACCTCTACAAATACATTGTTTTTATTATTTAATTTTAATTTGTTTCTTTATTGCATTGCCTTAATTAATTAATCAATCCTTTTTTATAAAAACTTTAATTTTTTTTACAATCCTTCACCTTCATCAACATGGTTGTGAAGAAGAGGGGAGCGGAGAGAGAGAATGTGGTGGTTGATGGGAATGCAGAAAAAAAAAAAAAAAATAAAAAAGGATTAAAAAGGAGATTGTTTTTATTAACTAGTTATTCATATCAAGATGATATTTATTACTAAGACAAAACAAATAAACTGCACAAGCAAGGTTATTCCTAATGTTTTTTAGTATTAACATATATGATGTGTAAAAAAAAAAGGTGATTATTAAATTGCACTATGTAGAATAATAAGTAAATTTTTAAAAAAAATATGTACATAAAAATAAATCTAATATCTATTTCTAATTTTAAAATGTGAAAATTATTTTCATGGCTCCTCTTGAAGGACTGCATCCCTCAGTTTGAGAAGCTCTGGTCTTAGAATTCCATCAATTTTTATTTTTGTCTTAATTTTTTTCTTTCTCAATTGCCATTATCACCGTTTATGAATAAATGATATACTTTTGCTTCCTCATTTAACATTTTAAATGTAAATTTCAGTATTTCATCTTCTTCAATGATTATTGTATTATCTACATATCTTATATTTTTATCCTCATTCCATGCACAGATATTCCCTGGCACTTTATTTGATTTTATCATGTATTCTATCCAAATGTATATTGAATATACATAATAAGATTGGATTTACATGAAATGTATGTTTTCCAATTTAAAATTTTCAATTTCTCCACATATTTTCAAAGCTATTTTTGATTTATCATACATATTCTTTAAAAAGTTAATTACTTTACGATACATTCTGTATGATTCAAGTACTGACCAACAAAACAGGCAATCTGGATTTTTTTTTTCTTTCCTTCTAGCTTTCCCTGCAATGATTCAAAATGATAATATCTATTTTAAGATAGCTTATCTTTTCTAAATCCAGTCTGTTTATCTGTCAAATGTTTTCCTATTTGGATCTTTAAGCATCTATTTAAGACATTCATTTAAGACTTTTCTTAAAGTATTAATTACAAAATGATTCTGTAATTTAAACAATGTTTACTTTCTCTTTTATTTTATTCTCTAGATACTAAACCTCATTTCATCCAATATTACATAATCTTATAAATTTCTTGATGTAAACTATTACCAATTATATCTAATGACTACTTAAGTTAGTCCATTATTTTCAGGACTCACTTTTGCTCAACTAATTTATTGTTATCCCCCCAACTAATGTTGTATTCACTATGATATGGTGGGGATGAAATTTCAATAAACCCCTTTTACTAATTTTTGTGACATTTTTCATTAAAGTTTGCTTTATAAAATCCAAATTAGTACTTTGATCATTATTTTAAAATTTCAATCTTGCTAGTGAATATTTTTCCAGGTAAATAAATTACATAATTTTATTACTCAATAATTTACTACAAAATTTAGCTGTGATCCATGGAACTTGATTGAGCTCAAGAATCCAGTGCTTTGACTACTGAACTAACTATACAAAAGCATATTTTTCATGTTTATATTTAACTATTAGTTGTTTGGCTAGCATTTTCTAACCATCTTATATACTTTTCTGACTTTATATTCATTGTAATATTTTTTTGACTTTATCATGAACTTACAGACAAAAAAGTTGACTACTTTGTCTATCCTTCCTGGCTGCCTTAATTTACCCCATTATACCTTGGCTGGCTTTTATTATTATTTTTCTATAAATTTTGAATTCCTTCAGTCATTCAGTTTCAACATTTATATATGAACCAATCTTTCTAATTTTTTTTGCTTCTAAAATATAATTGCAATAGCAGCTTCACCAAAGTACTATTAAGATTTCAACTGTTAACTTAGATTTCCCTCCTATTAAATTTTCACATTATTTCTATTTCTGTTAACTTAGTTAGATCTTTTCATTAATAAAAACAGTCACTTTAATGTAATATTTGCAATTATTAAA
Organism: Epiperipatus broadwayi; assembly: GCA_028023455.1. Lineage (NCBI taxonomy): Eukaryota > Metazoa > Onychophora > Udeonychophora > Euonychophora > Peripatidae > Epiperipatus > Epiperipatus broadwayi. Next base: position 7,808,622 of record JAQFVV010006246.1, read on the forward strand.
TTAGAATTTGAATCTATATCTGCATTTTAAATTACAAAATACTGCTTTATAATATTAATCATTTTTCCAATATATGTATCATGTTTTGTTTTCTAATCTTCAATTTCTATATTCATATTCTTGGTTTCTGATGGTATGCTTGTTTTGCATCCTGTCATACCCTAAAGCACATTCTAATAGATTTTCACCATGTTTTTTCTTCAAAGCAATATCTGCCAATAACTTGCTTCTATCTTCTATTAGTATTTCCAATATTAATATTCAAATCTTTCTAATAATAATGTTTTTATGAGATATATCATGATGAATTACTTTCAGATCCCTGTAAAATCATCTGGACTATTTTTCAGAGGTATATAAGAGAACTACTGTAATATTAAAAAGACTTGATTGATTTTAGCTCTTACCACTTTTATATTGTTAGCTTATATTCTATCAATAAATCTCATGTTGATTTTTTATTTATTAAAATTCTGATAGCGTCATGCTTTAATTTATTTCTAGACCAGCTTACTTCACAACCATTTAAGCCATCATAATCAGTCCAGCTTACTTCAGTTGAATCCGATAATATTACATTTCTAGTCTTTTCATTTTTTTAAGTTTAAGTTTCCCATCTGATGTTTCAAGTACTGACAGACAGTTTGTGATTTCACAAAGTTAGTATAAAGACTCAATTTTTAAACATATGCAATAATAATTTTTATAAAAATTCACTGTACAAAGTAATATTTTTGCTTCATGTAATTAACATTTATAAAGTCATTCCATGTAACTGTAGGTCATAAAACTATTTTTATTTTAACACTATTTCTACTGATGATTTACTTGTTTATTTTTTATTTTTTCACAACTAAGTATTTCAAACCTGATGCCTTCACTAAACCTCTAACTCCTAAAATCAAAATATTAAAAAAAAAAAAAAATACAGAAATTTTACAACCTCAATAAAATCAAATCTAAGTAAATAAAATAATTTCGTTTCTTTAATACTTGTCAAAAAAAAAGATTATTTCACAGTTTTAAATATATATTTTTTATATAAAATCTGAAATAATAACAAAAGGGCTGAGAAATCTTGTAACATAAAAGAAACAGTAAAATACTATGCAACCTTTTATCTCTCAGAAGAAAAAAAATGAAAAGAAAAAAAATTCTGGCTGCATCATTCTTTAACAAAAATTTTTATTCAAATAACAATAATAATGTTAAAGCAACAGACATTTTTCAATTGTACAAAACAATAAAAAGAGAGAAGTTAAAAATATGCAACAATTCCACAACTATTATCAAAATGTCAAAATAAACATTCAATACAGAATAAACTTAATTTATTATGATTAGATTTATATATGTAAATTAACATTCATTAACAATTGGGCATATATATCTATATTGAAAGCAATTTCATTAAATTACATGCACAAATGAATGTCTTCATTAATATATATGTATAATTATTCATGAAGTTGATGGAGGTCATTCTCATGGGGTCATTTTAGTATGAAAAGCGTCCAATGCAGAAATTTTTTTCATATCAATTAGCCAGATTGAGATGATTTTTTTCAATTTATCAGAGACAAGATTTTGTCTAACTAGCAAGTTAATCTTATTAATTGTGTGCTGTATATATATATATATCTAAACTTCATGGTGTACAGGTTAGTGTAGCTTAACATTTTTATAGTGTAAAATTGAAATCCAAGGTTAGAAGTTTTTTTTTTTCAGGAAACTGAATTTTTTTTAAGCAAACTCAAGAATTTTTAGAATGGATAATTACTTATTTATACTTAGGATAAAGGTTTTCAAATAATCTGGATTGTCCAGAAGAATGTTAGTATGCTGATGATAATAATAATAAAATGATTGTAAAATAAAAATAATGCATCATACATGCCATATGAAAAAAAATGTCATGTTTTTTTCATACTAGAAATAGTAGGTGTAGACCTAAAAACCATGACAATCTATTACCCTTAAAATTGTCCTTCTGATTTAAAAATATATTATCAAAAATAGGCTGCATAAAGGAGATTGATATTAACTGAAAGGAGACCCTTTGATTCCTCTTGGAGGCCTTAAAGGAACTGAGCAGTGCAAATTCCTAATGTCCACGCCATACGTTCTTGTAGTTGCAGCCATTAATACTATGTGATTATTCATATAATATACAAACATGGATGGCTACTCATCAACACACATTAGCCAGCATAGTGAGTTTATTGGCTTTTTATCTCCGAGTTTAAGATCAAGAAACATCATGGTCTTTCTTCTCATTTGCCTGATAAGGCAGAATGAATGTACGTGTAAATGATAAATATTTTTCCAATAGTTATATACAATTATGAGAGAGAGAGGCGGTAGAGTAACCAACTGAGGTAGCACTTGGTGGCTGAAGGTTGGAGGGTGCTAAAAATCCCCTGATTGTGAACCTAGGCTGCCATTTGATGATGACTTTTTATTCAGATACTTACAACTGCAGATCATCTATGTGATTATTCATATAATATACAAACATGGATGGCTACTCATCAACACACATTAGCCAGCATAGTGAGTTTATTGGCTTTTTATCTCCGAGTTTAAGATCAAGAAACACCATGGTCTTTCTTCTCATTTGCCTGATAAGGCAGAATGAATGTATGTGTAAATGATAAATATTTTTCCAATAGTTATATACAATTATGAGAGACAGAGGCGGTAGAGTAACCAACTGAGGTAGCACTTGGTGGCTGAAGGTTGGAGGGTGCTAAAAATCCCCTGATTGTGAACCTAGGCTGCCATTTGATGATGACTTTTTATTTAGATACTTACAACTGCAGATCACTTTCAAATGAAGAAAGATTGCAAGAATTAGAAGAAGAACTGTCTTATATTAAATGGGACATTATTGGACTTTGTGAAGTTAGAAGAAAAGATAAAAAAAACAATTGATTTAAAAAGTGGAACATGTACTCTATTATAAAGGCACAAATATTGGAAATAAAAGTGGAGTAGGATTCATTATAAATAAAAAGTGTAAGAACAACATTGTGGAGATTGATGGTGTATCGGACAAAGTGGCAAGATTAGCTATACAACTTAATAGCAGATACCAAATGCAGATTATTCAGGTTTTTGCTCAAACAAGTTCTCATAATAATGAAGTAGTAGAAGAATTTTATATGGATGTACAAAAGGCTTTTGATCAGAGTAAACAACGTTTTAAAATTGTTATGGGAAACTTGAAAGCTAGAATTGGTAAACAAATGAAAGATGAAAGTGCTGTAGGTAATTTTGGTTATGGTAATAGAAATGAGAGAGGATATAAACTTGTGGAGTTCACAGAAAAAAAAAAAACATTTTATATTATGGATTCTTTTTTCCAAAAAGTGTTAAAAGGATATGGACATGGGATCATCCAAATGAAGATACAGCAGAATTGGATTATATTTTGACTAATAGAAAATACATATTTCAAGATTGTAATGTTCTTATTAATTTTAACACAGAAAGTGATCATCGATTAGTAAGATGTAAAATATATTTTAATGCAAAACAAGAGACAAAAATTATTAAGAAAAACCAATATTTACAGTTGATATTCCTAATCTTCAAAAACATTCTAATGAATTTAAATTAGAACTTACAAATCGGTTTCAAATATTAGTAGATTTTGAACCTGATTCAGATTTGAATGAAATTAATATGAAAATAACTGATACACTTTTACAAACTGCAAGAAAAATAGCTGGTAAAAAAAAGCAACAATTGACCAATAAAATTTCTATTGAGACTAGAGAATTTATGAAGAAAAGAAAAAATATGAAGATATACAAAAATGATGCATTAAAAAGGATTGAATATCTCAAACTTTGTAAAATGGTGTGGAAAAGAGTTGAAAATGATATAAGAAAATATGGCCGTGAACTAGCAAGGAAGGCTGTAGAAGAGAATAAAAGTTTCAAAAGTGTAAAACAACATTTTGGTATTGGTAGAAAATTTATATCTGCAATAAAAAAAAGATGGAATTATTACTAAAAAAAAAAGAGAGAGAGAGAGAGAGAGAGAGAGATGCAATTATGAAATGGGTAAAAATCTTCTATCAAAAATAATATAGTAATAAAGAACAAGTACCTCTTATATCTATAATATCTTCCGAATTGCCCAGAATTTTAAATCATGCAATTAAATTTATTAAGAAAGGAAAGACTCCAGGTAATGATGAAATTATAATTGATATATTAAAGAAGGAGGTGAAGAAATATAAATTTTTTTAGCAAAGTTATATACCAAATGTCTAAATAATAAGGCTGTACCAGATGATTGGAAGAATGCATTATTAATATTTAAAAAAAGTGATAAAGAAGATATTAGAAATTACAGACAGATCAGCCTTTTATCAGTTTTATACAAAATTTTTACCAAGATAATTACAACTTATCTACAGAGAACATTGAATTTCCACTAACCAAGAGAACAAGTTGGATTGAAAAGTAGTTTTAGTACACCAAATTATATCCAGGCATTGAGAAAAGTTATAGAAAGGACAAATGAATATGAGTTGCTATTATGCTTTGGATTTGTAGATTATGAAAAGGCATTTGATTCTTTAAACATTTCTTCAGTGATTAAAGCATTGGATTATCAAAGTATAGATCCAGAATATTGTCATATTTTAAAAAATATTTATAAAAATGCAACAGCAACAATTAATTACCTAACGATACTAGGAAAATCAACATTAAGAAGGGTGTCTCTATATCTCCAAAACATTTACAGTAGTGCGACAAGAAGTATTTTGTGGATTAAAATGGGAAGCTAAAGAAGTGCAAGTAAATGGAGATTATTTAAGTCATTTAGATTTTGCAGCAGATGATGTAGTTGATTTTGCAAATAATGTTTTGGAGCTGCAGGAAATGTTGCAGGAGTTATCAGATGAAAGTAGGACTAAAGATAAATGTTCAAAAGACTAAATAAATGTTTAATTGATTTTCTCAAAATATGAAAATAAAGATAAATTATGATGAATTAGAAGAACTTAACAGCTACAAATACCTTGGTCAGATTATTAATACAGATGGAAACATAATGGATGAAATTAATCATAAAATTAACCTTGATTGGAGTGCTTTTAGTAGAAATAACTTGATACTAAAATGAAATATGCCTATGTGTTTGAAAAGAAAGGTTTCTAATAAATGTGTTTTACCAGTTCTTACTTATGGATCTGAGACTTGGACACTTAATAGAAGAACAATATAGAGACTTCAGACCACTCAAAGAAGTATGGAGAGATGCATGTTGGGAGTAACAAGAAGAGATCGAAAACACAATATATAGGTAAGACAACAAACAGATGTTACTGACCTCATTGCTAGAAGAAATGATATTAGATGAACAATTGAAATCTTAAACTGGATTCCAAGAGATTTAAAAGACCCAGAAAAAGATCACATGTGAGATGGATGGATGAAATAAGAAAGTGTGCAGGGGTGATGTGGAGGAAAAAAAGCTAAAGATAGAAGATGAATTGAACTTGGAGAGACCTTTATCTTGCAGTGGATTGATAATGGTTGATGATGATTGGCATTTAATCACTTTCCTAAATATTTAAAAGCATAAAATTAGTCTATAATGTATGATGTCATCCAAAATTTCTTATAAATTTAGTCAATCTTATTCATGACTCTGTTAGATTTACCCTCACTAGTTGTAATTGCAGTCAGTTAATCAATCAGAAAGATTAATATAATGCATTTTTCTTAATCTGCATGTTTTAGTACAATGATGAAAGATAAGACTCAAAGTTAAAATTCTATCATTAGCGGTTGGGGTCTATCTCTTCCAGGAATCAGACACCATATGACCGCGCGATCCTTAATATTAACTCCATTGATTTCTACAAACATAAAAGACAATAATTTAGACCATTTAATCATACTAACATTTTTTTGTATACAGCTGAGATTTTATAAGTCTTCATTCTTTTTAATATACACTTTTTTCTTTTACAAAATATTTAATAAAATAATCATTTTATAATACCAAAAAAAATTTTTTTTTAAATCAACAAAACAATCACAAAATTTCTTTACTCTTTTATAACTACAATTCAAAATATATCTCTAACCTTCCAATCTTTCAAAATAAATATTGTTCCTCGGGTAGAAATATAGCTAATTTATTAGAATTATTATATTAGCAACATAAAAAATTAATATAATTGTTTTAAAATTCTCAAATTTTAATGTATTGGAATCATTTCTCTACTGAAATCATAATTAATATTTTAAAAAAAAATCATCTAGCCATTCATCCAAATAATAAATTACATCTTGATAATATTTTTTTTTCTTTATATTTTTGTATTATACAACACTTCCAATTAAATAGGGTTATTGTTTCTATTATAAAAATCACATTTATATCTATTGTTCATATACTTTATAGCTATAACTGTTTTTGCAAAATATATTCTCAATTAAAATTAAAGTTATGAAAAATATGCACAGTAAGACTTGTGATTTACTTATGAATTAAAAATGGGTATGCATATCTACTCTTAATATATATAATACATTGTCAATGCACTATTTTAGTTTTATTTTGGTTGATTAATACAATGTCTAAGATACCCAGTTACAAAAAATTCCTTATTAAAACTAAATTAGATATTTTGATTATGTTTCTGAAGTCATCATCATCAACCATTATCAATCCACTGCAGGATGAAGGTATCTCCAAGTTCAATCCATCTTCTCCAATTTTTAACTTCTCTTCTCCATATCACCCCTGCACATTTTCTTATTTCATCCACCCATCTCACATGTGACTCTTTCTGATTCTTTTACAATCTTTTGGAATCCACTTTAAAATTACAACTGTCCATCTATTATCATCTCTTCTAGCAATACGTCCAGCCCAACTCCAGTCTTTTAATTTTTTCAATAAGGTCAGTAATACCTGTTTGTTCTCTTACCCATATATTGTGTTTTCGATCTCTTCTTGTTACTCCCAATATTCATCTCTCCATACTTCTTTGAGTGGTCTGAAGTCTCTGTATTGCTATTCTATTAAGTATCCAAGTCTCAGATCCATAAGTAAGAACTGGTAAAACTAATTTATTAAAAACCCTTTTCAAACACACAGGCATATTTCCTTTTAGTATCAAGTTATTTCTACCAAAAGTATTAGATGTAAATAAGGCTAATTTCAGAATTTATAGATAATATTGTGGACAAAATGAGCAAATATTTAAAATTCATCTACATTTCTTCATTAGGCAATCAAATCGCTTGCTAAATCATGTAACTTTGAGAATCCTAATGGAAGAATCAACATTTAATAATTCCATTATTGCAATGATGTCTAGAAACAAACAAAAAAAAAATACACAACTTATAATAATTGACAAAATTTTCAAGCATTCTATTAAAATAGAACTTTATTTTTGCAAATACTGCACCTACACTTTAAATTCTTATGTCAATACTGTAAAAGCAATTATATTACACTTTATTAAAACAAATTGTGCCAAGAAATAAAACAATGAGCATAATATAAAATTTAACTTTTAAGATTTGTTCAACTTCTTCTGTTAAAAATATACAGAGCATCTTTGAATATAATTTTTATTCAAATTTAAATATTGTGATATTATTTTCTAATCTCATAAAAGATTTTCCAGATATTTTACTTTTAAAACCTTTTATCTGGATTTATTAAAAAAAAAACATGAAATAAATATAAAACGTTAAAAATACTTATACTCCAACAGACAATAGCAATATTCATATTGTACCGGTCAAATATATATTTTCCACCCAACACGACCTGAACCCACGAAACTGGACTTCAAACCCAGTCAAACCAAAGAATTATATCAAAGACCAAACTGAATTCGAACCCAATTTACAAGCTCAGATCAAAACCTAATGGATAATACATATTGACGGCGCACAGATGTGACGATTACTGAGACCAATTATCTGACTCTAATGAATGTATGATAAAACGACTATGGATATTTCTGAATAAATTCCATATGTATATTTGGGTTGCCAATACAAACAGTGAGCATGAATATTTAAAACTAATCAATAAATAATAAACAAGTATGGATATAAAATATTTAATAATAAGCAAATTTTTGTTTAAATATTTATGATGAGTATTATAAATTATCTCTAATCTTTGGAGCATGAATTACAATGTACAATAAATAATGGCAGTTAACTCATATGCCAACAATTAATACATAAGTATTTAAGAAATATATTTATCTATGCCCCGACAAAGTAGACAAGTGTAAATAATGATACCTATGGCATCTATGCCGAACGAATTACATACATTATTCGTTATTTGGTATTTTATTTGGAAAAGAAAATATGATTCTAATTTTATGTAAGAAGGAGGTGAGATTTATTTTCCACACATCCATAAATGCGTAGTGTATAACTTCAATACTTAACAAAGAAAATTATTTAAATTATCGATAAATATAAAATTGTTTGATTTTAATGAAATCAATTCATTACGATTTATAAAGCAAAAGAGCGGGTCTTTATTTGAACTAAAAAATAAACAGTACTAATGCATTATGAGCAGCAAAATAAATATGAAGTAAAATGATTTGTCGGTGATTCAAGAAGGAGAGCGGCTTGTATTCAACAAGTCCTTTGTGCCCTATAAATGATCCACGGAACACAGGGAAAGCCAGGTCGGGACACAACCATGAACCTTTGGTGTTCCAATACAGTGACGAGCGAGGAAGGAAGTGATTTCTTCATATATATTTAAAATAATAATATCACTAAAATGACAAACCCAAGAAGCAAGAGGATGGCTCGTGCTAGCAACGTTCTGAATGGTGATGATATAATGATCATCATACTTGATTAATAAAGTTAAATTATATAATAGATGCTTAACGTAATGACTGATCATATCAGATTAAAATCAAACTTACTTGAAGCAAATGTGCTTAAATGCAATTAAATAATAATACCCTTTATATCATGCCCTCCCTGGACACAAATATAAAATATGAGATTTAAATCAGAATATATTATTTAATTTTCCTTATTAATCTTTCGTAGAACATTAATAAATGTGACCAATGTGAATAGATAATTTTGTGTAACTTAAATAAATTAGCTGGGAGCATAGGTTATAAACTGAGCTAATAATACTCATCAGCCATTATAAAATCATATCAAACATTAAATAAATCTTTTGACTCGATAATTAATAGAACTGTATTAATTTAGTTCTAACGGGCAATAATTAAGTTATAAAATTTAATGCAATACTATTTTCTTAGGATGAGTTTAAATGAAAGAGATTATTATCTAGTTGAAAGTATTATTGGAATATTATCACAAATAAATGATATTAATAATCATTCAAATAAATATAATTAAAACTAGTTAAAATGAACCACCATAATAGGAGAAAGAAAGTTAACAAGATATTAATTTTAAGACTAGAGATAATAGAATAGAGAATTACTATAACAAAATTTAATGCATTATAAAGTGAAAAGAGAAATTTTAGACAGTAGTTAACTTAAATTATGATTTGAGATAAAGTTCATAAATAGACCAGAAGTTTGCGGTTTATAAAGTAAAAAGGGTTATCAGTCCTTCCATGGCTCACTCATTGATTCTTAACGACAGAGTCTGGTTGGGTTTAGGAGACAACGTAGGTGCGCACTCTATTCATGTGAATTTCATTTATGGATTAGTTTCCTTCTGTATTTCGGCAGCTTATGATTGGTATTGAAAAATTCTGTTCAGCAGCAATATTTTGAAGATTTATGGAGAACTTCCGGGTCCAGCAATCATATTCCCAAAGTTAGTCATGTACCATGCTGAAAATACTATTAAAAATCAAAATTAAAAAGAATGTAGTTTCTGGTGGCAACTTCTCTTAATTTAATAGTAATGGCTCCTTTATAGAAACTTTTTCGGGTTATTTATACTCTTCCCTATGGTTTCCCACCCATTCTGATTTTGATGCCTTAAGGCTAAAGCTTTTACATTATTACAAACCAAACTTTTCTCTAATTGATTTCCAATCCATTCCTCCGATAAGACTTTCAAATCCATTAACTTTGAATTCATTTTCTATTTAAAAAATGAATTTGTAAAATCTGAACAAACAATTTTAATTTAGCACCGTCCTTAAAGTTTTAACTTATCATTTTAACTAATTAATAAAAGATTCTCCATTGTCTTTGGGAATGGACGATCTGAAAGCTTATCGAAAGAATGTAACTTTTAATCATATAAATTTGAACAAAATGGTAAAATATGAAATAAAACATTTCGATATAATAAAACTTTATAACAAATATATATTTAACTATTTACAAATATATACGCACAATCCACGTAATTAAAACATATATATTTTCATGAATATTTTATCATGAGGTAATTAATAACATTAACAAATTTAAACATAAGATAATTAGTCTCAGTAAATATTTAAATAATAACCTGTTTTAACTGAACCTAATGTATATTGAAGATAGTATAAAGTCTCATTACATTTGGAAATATTCATTGTTAGTGACAGGGTTTGAACTAGGTTAAAGGTGGTATCTCATGAAGCTCGAATCGAACTTAGATCCGACCGCTTCATTATATGATGCAAAAAAAATAAAATCCTATTTGTCATATTGGCTTCTACAAAACTCTTAGCTCCCAGAATTACTGATAATGTGTTTCAAAATTTTTGATTTTATATTCAGATGCCAAATATATAATCTTATATGTAATAATGTTAACTTGGAAAATATTAACATCTAAGCATGTCACATTAATAAAATATTAATTTATGAAAACATGAACTTAAAAAAAAAAAATTAATGATGTCACAAAAAACCAATCCACCATTTTGAATTTCTATTCAGGGATCAAAATCTTTAAAAATATATGATTCCTTGTCATTACTCTTAAAATGTAATGCTGACAAAAAATTCCCTGAGTTTTTTCTAACATTTCAAAGGGTGGGGGGAACGACTACAAATATTAACAAAATCACTTTAAAAAATGCTGTTGTCAAATTATCTCATCATTAAAAACTAGAACAAATTTTAAGATTGCATTTATTTATGGATATAAACCCCAGTACTCTTGGAAATCTGATTAATAAGAAAATTAATAAAAACAGAACTAAAGATTATATAAAGTTAATAAAATTTATGGGAATTGGGTAATGGCAAAGAAAACTATTTACTCTTTTCTATAATATCTTATAGAGATCATTTTTAATAAATAATAACTAAATTTTACAAATAATTTTGAAATTTCTTTGATAATAAAGATAATCAAAAGAGTGGCATCAGTTAATTGTAAAATTTCAGTATTGCAAGAATATTTACCAAATCTAATTTGTACAGTTTTCTGAATAAGATTACTATTAGTAGATTGAAACTATGTTTTTCTTTGGACTTATTCACATTAAGAAGAAAAAAAAGATAATTAAAAAATTGCTATTTTGGAAATAGTAAAGATTTTTTCTAAATTTGAATTTAAATACCTACTTCATCATAATTAGTACATTGTTGCAGAAAATAAATTAAATGAATTCAGTTTTTTAAAAATAAAAAGACAATGTTTTTTGGTGGATGAAGAAGTGTTTAGTGGATGCATATTTGTATATATGAATGTTTCTATCCTAGTGCTAATTATATTATTTTATGCAATTTTTACACTGTTATAATATTACATTGTATTACATTTTCTGTTGTTATATAATAAAATTTCTTTTTAAACTAAATAAACTCCTTTGATTTATCAAGCATTATATAATAACATTAATAATAAAATGACAAAAATTAGAATTTATATTGAATTATATTCTAAAATAAAAATTCAAATAAACTTAATTTCATTACAGAATGTCCTAACATAATGGTTAAAAAAAACGTCCTGATTGCATTCCATAATTAAAGAATATATATATATATATTAAGTATATATAAAATTAGTAACCCAATAGTCATCATCATGCAGGATAAAGGTCTCTACAAGTTCAATCCATCTTCTCCAATCTCTAGCCTCTCTTCTCCACCTCATCATGCAGACTTTATTTTATCCATCCATCTCACATGAGATCTCTTGCTGGGTCTATTACAATTTCTTGGAATCTAATTTAATATTTTAATTGCCCATTTATTATCATCTCTTCTAGAAATATGTCTAACCCAAATCCACTTCAGTCTTTTAATTCTTTCAATGATGTCAGTAACATGTTTATTCTCTTATCCATATATTGCATTTTTGATCTCTTCTTATTACTTCTAACATGCATCTCTTCATACTTTTTTGAGTAGTCTGAAGTCTCTGTATTGTTCTTCTAATAAGTGTCCAAGTCTCAGATCCATAAATAAGATCTACTAAAATACATTTATTAAAAACATCCTTTTCAAATATATAGGCATATATAATGTTAAATTATTTCTACCAAAAACACTCCAACCAAGTTTAATTCTTTAATCCAATAAAGAAACATAAATGTATCAATCAATACTGGATTTATATAGCATCCAAAATAATGTAGCTTCATAAATATTAAGTTATATTTCAATACATCCTCACAATCACCAAATAACATATATTCAAATATTTAACAATTTGTATTATAGACTAAGAGACTTCTAAAGTTTTAAAAAGGGCTTATTCTATGTTTAAGCAAGTATGCACAAAAATTTGAGTTTACATGTGCAATAAGAGTGCAATAAATGACTTTTTTATTTGTACTTTACAAATGAATATTACATTTGTAAATATATATTTATATGTATATAAGTGTTATGCTGATGGGTATTATGTAGATAATAATATTCAAAATTATTAATGATTACTAATGGGATTTAGTTTAAATTCCTCTATAAATTTTCAGGATAACTATTCTAATGAATAAATAACTGTTTTCAATTAAATAAAATTCTCACAAAAAAAATAATCCAATGATTTAGTTTACTTTAATTAATATATATAATTTACGATGTTTACAGTGCCATAATATAAAAGGATTCTTAAAATCTATTGATTTTAACAGTTAAAACTTAAAAATAATCTTTTTTTTTTCTTCTTTCCACCAAAGAAAGATATGGTGAATATTTTTACAAAACCTTGAGGGATTTTTTTTTTTATTATTAATTTTATTGCTAAAAATATCTTTCAAGAAAAATATGAAACTAGTTAAAAATTAATCACTCAGCACATATAATTACTAAAGCTCATTTGAAAACATAACATTCTGCTTAAAATAAAATAAAAAAACAACAAAGTGAATTCATAATAATAATTTTTTTTTTTCATGTTTACTTTTCAAAATTCTTCTAGCAAAATTAAAATTCTGAAATATCTAATACAATTTTTTATTTATTCATAAACCATTAAGTTCTTAAATACTTTTTTTTAAAATAAATGCAAATGCTGCAAAAAGTATATAATTTAAATGCATAAATATATCTGCATTCAGTTGTGAAGATGTGTATACATATAAATCTAGAACTATTTACATACAAAGATATATAATAATATAAGGGCTCATTACGATTTATACTATAGCTTTATAATGGGGTTTGTAGAAAAAAATTATTAGAAGATGTCAACCACTGACTAACTACCACTGACGACAATCAAATGTTACTAACTGATTGTAATACTTTATTGCATAGTTGTTCAACTTACTATAAAGGCAGACAAAAAACAATATTAGTTACATACAAAGAATAAAATAACACTTTTTCCTTTATGCTTTTAAAATAATAAACAGTAAAGTTTCAAATACAATAAAATTTTCATCAATCCATGATTAAAAAGAGAAGAAATAATGACAATGGTTGATTTACAATATAATCTATGTCAATTTTAAATCACTATTATTTTATTTAATAATTAAATAAAAAAAAGTAAAAATTTGTTTAATTCTATGCAAGTTTTGATAGAGAAGGTAAGTTTTGAATAAAAAGCAGCAAATAAAATGAAATAACCTCATTAAAGTAAAAGGCAGCATTTTTTTAAAATCCTTTTACTTTGGATCCTGGGCTGAAGAAAATTAATTTAATAATGCTCCTTGAAGTCAACAATATGCTATCCAATGTAAACAGATATACATAAATTTTAGTTACATTTTCATCAAATATATATTGAAACCATTTGTTTGGAAAAAAATGACATGAATTATTATCAAAATTTTATTTCAGCTGGATATAGTTTTTTCAGGCTGACACAACTCTTTAGCTTCAAGTTTTTTTTCATATACTGTGATAAAAATTGATAAGAATGGTTTTTTAACTTCAATGACTAATTATTAATTTAGTGATTACTAAATATAAAACAATTTTATTTTAATTTGCATTTTTTTTTTAATTTAAACATAAACATTCATTGGGTTATTAATATAAAAGACAAGCAAATATTCAAACCATTTATTTTATTTGAAGAGACATTAAAATATATTTCTTACCTTCTATTTTAATTTCAATGGGCAAATCCTATAAAATGTGATACAAAAATATAATTTCTTTAATAAATACAGTAAAAAAAAAAAAGGTTTAAATGACTATTTTAAAATACATTCAAAAATGCTTTATTTCTAGAGGGTATTATCTGAACAGAATCACTAGCAAAACAATTAATAGGATTTCATGTCAATATTCATATTGTAACGATAGCAAAAAAAAAAAAAAGAATTTAATTTTTTTTTAACATATATTGTGTCAAGAATCAAAATATATACATATATAATTTGTCCTGATTTATTCCTGTCATTAAAAACTTTCTTAAAAATCTTTCAAATTTTTCAACTAGTTAAAATTCTGGAACTTTTTTTTTTTTAATCCTGCAGAGATTGTTGATCTGAGAGATATAAATATTGTTACATATTCAAAGTCATGATTGGCTGAATATTTTTTTATGACTACTGTTAAATCATAACATTTAAGTTATCAGTTTGATTAGAATATATGTTTCATAAAGATGGAGTTGTTTTGTATTCAAAATGAGTTGCTTATCAAAGTATTTTGATAAGTGTTGTAAAAAGTGTTTAAGTCTTGAACATAGCAATACTATTTGCAGTGATTGTTACAAATATTTTACAAAGTCAATTAACTATTGAAAATTCTAATTAATTAATGTCAAAGACATTTTGTGGTAGTATTTTTTAGTAAAATTAATGTTTCCATGATATGAAAAAAAAAAAAATTATATTTTTATAATTCTTTGTTTATAATAAATCAATATAATACATTATTATATTGTATATTAATTCTATGTTTAATAATTTCTAGATTGCAATTGAAAATTAATTTTAAAAATCACATATTTTATTATATAAATATAATAAACTCAAATATTGCAATTCAGTACATATTAGTCATGAATGTATCTCTGGAATACATGTGACTTACAGTGTAATTTTTTTGGTTGCAATCTCCACTTTCTAATGTTTATAAAACATTATTCAAACTAACATGTTTTATTTCAATATTCTCAACATTCGATGCAAATAGTTCATCTTCAACCATTTTAATTAATATTTTCCACTTTCTCAAAAGAAGACATACCTTTTTTGTTTTAAATGTTTTGAAATTATCTATTTACCAGAATGTTTTAACCCAACCTTTTATAAGAATCATACAATACCAAAGATTTTTTCCACTTTTCTGGGTAATTGTAATATTCGCATAAATGTTTTGGACATTTATACAGAAAAAGTAATCTATATATTTTAAATTTATGATATTGTTATATATCGAAAGCATGCTAGGCATAAATAAATGCTAAATTTAAAATATATAGACTTTCTATATAAATATCCAGAACCTTTAAGTGAATAAAGAATCATACAAATAAATAAGATTGAAAATATCAGTAGAGTTCAGGAATTATGTTCCATGATAGTTTTCTTCTATATTAAATACTTTTTTCAAAACAGTATCATGATTAAAGAAATTTGGAAATTGTGTCAGTGAAAAAAGATTAAACGTTATTATTGATCTAGAAATTGTAAGGGTCAACAAGTAAAGAAATGTTTCTTTTTGCAAAAAGATTTTAAAACTCTTTAAAAAAAAAAAATCTCTAATGTCCGTGCTTTCTTGATGAAAATATAACTGAATTATATGCATATTAAATTTTCTACCCAAAGACAGTTTAAATAGCTAGGAAATAGAGTACAGGAATTAGCAATAACATTTAACCAGTGTCAATAGTAATACTTGCCACAGTTCATTTTAGCAACTCATAAAACTAAATCACTAAATTTGTTGAGACCTGAATAATTAAGAATAGTTTTTATTTAAAATAGAAGAGTTATCCAATGTGCAAAACAGTTATCCATTCTTTACTTCTTTTACCTCCAGAATAGTTTGTTCATTTTTAAAGTAGGCATTTGACTTGGAAAAGTTTTCTAAAATATAGCAGTCATAAAATGACTAAAAATATCTCAAAATATGTACTCTTTGATAAGAGGTGGCTAATTTTCAACAAAGAAAGATTCACTATTTCCATTGAAATGATAACCTTCCAAGCCCTTATCGTTTCATCATCAACCTAATGACCCACTCGTCTGTGCTAAATTCAAACCTTATTTTTTAATGTTTAACACTCTTAAAAATTAATATGTAAAACCCACTATCATGACTGTCTGAAAAGCATTATATATTTACATGCGAACCAACGCTATAATTCGATAGGATTAATAAAATTATAGCACATTACTATCGGGGAATATTTTCAGAAAATATTTATTATATAGAATAATGTTGAAAGTCAATTTATTAATAATTTTGTTATTATAAATTCGTATGTGGATATATAATCTGTCCTATATTATAATGTATGTAGAGGGTGGCATGATTTAAAATATTAAAAGTTGTAGTTACAATGTTTAAAAGTTTTTCTTTAAAAATACATTAAAAGGTTTTTATTTAAAAATATGTTTAAAAGGTTTTTTTAAAAAATATGTTTTAAAAGAGTTTCTTATTTAGTGATTAAAATAAAAAAGTTCTGGTCAAGTAACTAAAACAGATTTGTTGTAAACAAGAATTTACTTTAACTGCCTTACCTGTTGTAGGTAAAAATAAAAATCATATTTTAAAATCTAACTAATGGAAAATTAAAAATGTTTGCAATAGAAGGTCATATAGAAAAGGCATTCGTCCAGCACTATTTTAATAGCCTAAAGGGAACTAAAGCATCTCAGAAATCCAGCAATAGATTAAAATTTATGTAATTTTGTATCAGTAAAGCAAATTCTTGAGTGAATGGGTTATGAGGTAATATAGATTCCTATAATGTAAGTGCTTGCAGATCTAAACATATAAATACCCTATATTTTAAACTTAGGAGGGTCAATAGCCATTTTTAGAAAAGCAGTTGCAGCCAGACTCCACGTCAGTTTTAATTTCTAAAATGTCTGGCTAAAACAGGAATTTCTTTGCTGTTACTCCGCGGGGAGAATGGAGGTTTCTCTCATCCAATGCCATAACAATTAGCATGCTGCTAGAAAACTCAGTGCCTAACAGAATGAAGGAAAAGATGATGCCACCAGCCGTCAGTAAAGCTCACCAAACCTATAGCTCAAGCACCTGCAGTCCAGATAAATGATAACTGGTAAAATTTATTTTCAAAACCGCAGAGCTCTGTGTAATCCTAAATATAAATTATAACAACCTAAATCCAAGTTAGCTAACTCTCACTAAAAATATTTTAAATGTAACTATAGTTTGAATCTGTTTTAATATTTAAAATAATGTACAAAGCATTATCAAAATTAATATTTCTAAAAAGTGATAATGACTTATCTATTTGTAATTTCTTTTTATTAAGAAGATAAATCAACATTTTCTAATTTGCAGTTATATCGCTGCGGTTTTGTCAATATAGTTAAATGTTTATTATATTTCATATGCCAATACTTCGAAACAGCGAGCACTTAATTTTAATAGATTTTCAAGAAGATATTATTTAAACATCTTCACATAATTGTTTTATAGCATCGCCTTCCTGCATGCTGTTTCGAAATCATATTTTTATAAATAATAACAATTCGCCTTGTGCTCATTATTCTTATTAATTTTTGATTTAAAATGTGAAATGTGGCTGGTTTCAATCAGCAATTTGCAAGCTTAAATTTATATTTTTTAGTAAAAATTAAACTAGCCTTGAGGATAGTTATAAATATATTTGCCAGTTAAGTTAGTCTTAAGTCCGTATAAATATACGTTCCCTCCTTAAATATGGATTAATTGTAAAGTAACCAGATAGATCGAACGTGATAAAGTAAAGATGTTATAAATATTCCCGTTAGTAGCATATATATTATTATGCTACCTAAGGGTTGGCTTCGATTGATAGAGATAATAAGCTATTGTTCTTGTATTTTATAATATTAAATATAATATTCTTTGCTTGGCAGATGAGATCCATTATTTATTAAATATTTTCTCGTTTTGCTACCACGTATATTACATATATTAAGATGGAGCCACGGTGAAGCCAGCACATCTCTCATAGGATAGTGCAGTAGCGAAGCCTGAGTTAAGGCGAGATTAGCATGTAAGTCCCTTGCCACTTCTGAATAAAATGTTCCTTTCATTCACAGCATGATGATCGGTCCCAGGGTACCGGCATTGGTCGCAAGAACCCTTGAGTTACTCATCCATCTGCAGAGCGACTTTTCTTACTGTCATTGGTAAAATCTTGTGCAGCCAACTCTACCTCCTTAATACATCACTTTTCAGCATTGATCTGAATATTTCTTTTGAAAGCCAGGTTCAACCTATAGTTATTTGAGCTGGATTATATGCTCATCTTTAATATAAATATTTGTAATAATAAATGAATTATTAGTTTTAATCAAGGCTTAGTAGATTATTTATATATAATAGCCACAAGCTAATAGGAGATGGCATAGCTCTATTGACAGACATAACGTAGTGATTATTTATGTATTCTCTGTAATTCAATTCATAAGATGAAAGTCTGTTAAACTCATCTGTTATAAAACATTAATTATTACTTGTATAAATACATTCATAAATTAATCTGTGAGAAGAGAGTTATTTCTTCATTCATACAAATGCCTGCGTGCATTTTTTATACGCTCGTAAATTTTCTATGTGTTGTTTTGATTTATGATTTACTATTATAATAAATTTACCTTAAATTAATCTAGTCATTCTCCATCTCATTATTCGGTCCAATTCAAATTATTGATAAGGTTCATTTATAAATCTATGCATTAATAAAGTCTTCATTAGAAATAGGATTAGATTTTAATTAATAGCGTTTTAGCCTTGAGTCTTATTGCTTCACCCTGACCTATGCCGGCCACGGATTAAATGATATACTACATGTAACTTCGAGGTGATAGTTCGTAGGGCCTTGAGTCTTGGAGTACTAGCATGCAAGTTAAAGTGTGGTCGGATTCAGGATGTCACACTCCTGATCTGGCCAGCTTTGGTCTCTATGCCTGGACTCTAGATTGTTTTGCAAACATACAAACTTGACCAGTACACCATACACAATAACTGTCTCTTTTTAAATCTCCAAAGCCATTCATTACAGCATGTAAAAATTTAATATACAAGATCATTGATAAAAAAAAAATTAGTCCTTTTTGGCATGAAAAGTCCAGACAAATCTAAATATTTTATTACATCATTGTCTGTATGATGCTCAAAATGAAAAAGACATGTTTTCACTTGGCAATTCTGGAGTAGATTTTGAGACTTTAAAAATTCTTTCATAGTAACTAATATTCATATTAAACAATTTTAAGTTAAGCATACTTAGTAATAATCTTCTCATATTTATTTCAATATAATTAATATCTTGCTCATGGAAAGACTACTTTGTGTTAAAAACATTTTAACATCAAAAAGTGTACAATAACATGGATATTATCCCAAATAAGAACATTAATTATTTTTGATTTAATCTTTAGTACTTTTATCAAGTGTATTCAAAGATCTCTAAAAAGTTGTGTTATTGGACAAATTTGAAAGAAAACCCAATGAACAAATTCCTTTTTTTAAAAAAAATACAAGTTAAAATCAACAAAACTATTAAGATGGCCATATAAGTTAAACAATCATTATAAAACTTTTTCAAATTTTTTTCCTAAATTTGGTATATTAATATTTGTTTACAAATGGCTCCAAACAAGCACAAAAACAGAACAGCTGTCAACTAACAAATTAAACTTAAGCACTATATTACATCACAATTGGGTATAAGCATTCCATGATTATTATTAATTAACAAGGGTTAATTCCAATTGCACGTAAATTTAATTAATAAATTTATATAAAAATTAAACCAGTATAATATCTATTATTTAATTCTAAGAAATAATACTCCTTTATGTTGATAAAAATATGAATTATAGGAAATGTCAGTAGATGTCGCTATATACGTAATATACGTGTTAGTATTAGTACGAGGTATCATATTGAGAAGGGTAAAAAAATTGAGAATTACCGAAAAAGGCTTTTATATATATAATTTTTCTGTGATGTATTTACAAGTTGTTATTATTATATAATAAAGATTTATATTATATTTCATTGAATATCTATTATATTCTTCAGTAGGATTTGTTCTATTAAAAGAATTAATCACTAATAAAAACTGGACTAAAAATAAATTGAAAACAATTTGAAGATTCTTTATGATATAATGGTTAATGCATCTATATTCCTATTATGTTCATAATTTATACTTTGAGTCAGAGCAGGTTAAGCCTTGCCCATTTTTTCATATTACAAGCAGGCTGACTTTTTTTCAATTACCAACTTGCCAATTATTTAATATTAATCAATAAAGTGAGTACCTAGATATTATTATTAAAGAGTAAAGATTTTAGGATAATTTGGATGGGGGCTTCACTGTCAGTAAATAAAATGTTATGACACTATAGGCAATGAACCTTGGTTTTTCCTTTTTTTTAGCTTCAAAAAATCTTAGAAATCTTTTGTAAACCATGTTTAACAGACTTATATTTTTCTTATTTTAAATAATGTAAACATAAATTACAAAAAATAACAGTGCTAAATCTATTACTAATATAAAGATGTAGTATAGTGTCACAACACAAATTAATAAAAGCAAAAAACAAATAAATACTAAAAAAAAATCGATAGGTAATGTACTGACTAATAGATAAAAATCAATAAATTCAATTAAGTAATCTTGTAAGATAAAAGAAGTCCTCTATTCAATAAAAAATTAAGTGAGTCTATTAAAAAACATATTCTAACAATAAAAACACAGACTCCATCATTTAATGACACATAATGATTAAAAATAAATAAAATTCAAGTTAGTCATAAGATTAAATATTTTTAGGGCTCAAATTGATTCTTATTTTAATAAAACAAAATGCTTTTGGTCATCAAAATTATATATATATATAGTAACAGAACAAATGTGATGTAGTTCGAATTAGTTGTATTACAAAGCCACAAGGTTTTAAAAAAATCTAATAAAATACTCTGATAAATTAATAGATTGCAATGTGTATATGTACACATATAAATGTATTTAAATTATACTGTGGTAGGAAATCAAAAGAAAATGAATCTACAGAGTTAATACTGTTAAATATACAATAAAAGAAATGTATTATATAAAATTATCCAGAACAAAATGATAACCATGCAATGTAAGGGAACAGAGAAAAATTAGTCTACCAAATGCAAATGAATAGAATTTAGTAGTTTAAGAAAATATACTGTGTTTTGGAACCCTTACAGATTTGTCTGCTGAATGGATACATAAAAAATATACCTTTTCCTGTAGTAAATTGAATGACAAATCTAAATATTTTATAAATTATAAAACAGTAAAATTGAGAAAGAGAATGAATTCCAAAATTCAATTGTGATTTTCTTTTCCTTTATTTCTCTTTCTTTCTAACTCATAATAAAAACTAAAAATCATACAATGAAAATATTTATTTAAAAAAAAACATGTTATTATACATAACTGGTAATTAAATCTTGATAGTTTTTTGTTTTTTTTTTTAAAAAAAACATTCTGATATAAATAATTACAAACTTGATTATGTGTTAGATATTAAAGAACATGTTGTGAGAATGAGATATAAATAGGTCTGAAAAGAAAAATGACAGTAGGCCAAGTCTTAACTCAAAAACAAAAAAAAAAAGCTGTGAAGCTTGATTCTATAAGGATAAGAGAAACCACTGATTAAAACAGTTTCACTCACAATAGCTTAGGATAACTGTATTTTGCTTATTGTTTTAAAGTATTTTTCAATACTATGTCCACCTCAGAAATTATGATGACAATAGTTAGTAAATGAATATTAGCCGTGACTAATTAAAAAACCAAAACAATACCAGTCAAATGACCTGGAACTATCAAGTGTATCCAAAATAAATGATTGTCTGCTTTTAAGAAGACCATGCTATAAGGAAAAGAGTGGACTCTGTCATAAAACTCATTTTATATCTTTCTCTAGGGGGACTCATCTACATAATCCAATATCACCTATACTCAAAGAGTGCAATCATAAGTAGAAATGAATGGATAAAGACTACCATTAAAGATGTGGGCATATACACTAAACATGATAGCTGAAGAAAATCATGGTTTAAAACTTTGAGACATGTATATTATGGTAAGATCTTTATGTTTAATAACAATTAATAATATTAATGATATTATTAATTAATAATAATATTTAATAAATATTATCATTTTATTCTTTTCAATATTTTGTATTGTATTTATTGTATTTATTTGGTAGCAGTTGCAAAAATATAAGTAATGATTTCATATTTTATTTACTTATTGTAATTAAACTATTAGTTTATTTTTTAATTAATCAATTTAGTTTGTTTTTGTTTTTCAAACTCATTCCAAACATATGTCATTAATATCCTGTGACCCTAAGAAGTTATACATTCCACTAGGGGATATGCAGGGATAATGGTAATAATTTTAAAATGATCCATGACCAGCAATGGTAAAATATCCAGAAGTAATATTTCTGTTTAAAAAATTTGGTGCCTAAAATTTACTTTTAAATTGAATTTAGAAAAAGAAATTAAAAGTACTTTTGGAATAATTATACTTAACATTCAATGTCATCTGAATATTGGTTAGATTAAATTTACTATTTTATTTGAACTCTATATTTATTTGAATTTCTATTAACCCTTATTTTTCAATCCATTTTTGAATTTATATATTAATCTTGCTATACTCCAAAACTGTTATATTTAACCTTCTCTTTGTACTATTGCAATATATATAACATTAAGAAATAGTAATGTTAAATCTATATATTTACAGAATGATTGTCTAAAGCAGTGTTTCCCAACCTGTGGTACGCGTACCACTGGTGGTACCACTGGTGGTACGCGAATTGCTGGTTGGTGGTACACGAAAAATAATCAATAATGGCGGACATAAAAAAAAAAAAATTAAATCATACAAATATTATAGAAATGTTTTTTCCTATAATTCATAAAAATTATTTTAATTAATAATATTATACAGTAAAGTTGTTAATAAGTACAGTCGATAATGATCTTTAATGTTAATGATAAAATTGAAAGTATGATTAAGAAATTAGATTTTTAAAAGTAGTAATATATATTGTACCCTCACTTCCCGGAAATATATAATTATAAACACTTGATCTAGCTCAGATAAATAACTATGTTTATCTAAAATGTATCTAAATTAATAATAACTATATTTTTAAGAATATCAATGATTAAATTAACTTAATTAATAAATAATAATATAGTTCTGGTTTATAAAATGAAATAAATTAATATCTAATCAAATCATGAGACTATGAAGTGAGTTTACAAGTGGTAGAGCGAATACATTAAGATAATCTCCCGCTGGATATCACCTTAATGGCATAAGAATACTATCCTTATTCCTATTACTCAAATACTACATTTATACTACTCTTACGTCTTTAATCAAAACTAATTAAGTAAATTACCTTTAACAAATTAATTTAATATCTTTTTCAAAACTAATTTAACTCAAATTATCTCAGGTTCTCTTAAAATAATGATAACTTAATTATAACTTTTGTAATCAAGTATGATAAGGGATTTAATATCATTCCTAACTACAATTTAATAATATTAATAATAACAAATAGTAATACTAATCTTTAACCTGTAATTCACTCTCCTATCTTTTTTTTTTACTTATAATGTTGTTCTTAGATATCACATAATCAAATGTAATGTAATTTTCTATTATCCATCTGGTATCATAGATAATATATTTAGTATGATATTACAATCTGAGAATATATGGCAATCGTTACTAAGATAATTTAATGTAAATCTTTGGTAATAATTCCATGACCATCATAGTAATACAATAAGTAAAACTTCTTAAATAAAATATATCAATAAAATAGTATAACTCTTAAATACAAATTTTATTTATGATGTGCAAATATTATGTCTTCATTATAATTATCTGTGATTATGTAATTGTAATGTGAAGAAATTGAGTCAACACCAAGACTTATAAAACAATTTAACAATTTTATTAACAAACTTAACAATAAAATTATTTACATTATTTACATTTTGATAGATTCTATTTATTCGTATTCAGGTATTTTTTCAAGACAAATCAAATGACTTAAAACATAAGATACAGAACATTTCTTAAATAAAACATTTCTTATTTTTTTAAAATATCATTATATAACTTTTTATTACAGTTATTCGATATTATTACTTTATAGGTTTTTAAAAATATAGGTGATACTCTTATTATGAACTTATCCTTGTTATTTAGTTTTTAAAAAATAATTTATTATTCTGTATAGTCATCCTTCAATAATATTCATGTGAACAACCTTAATTCATAGCATACCATAAAACTAAGCTACTTACTAATTATTACTTTAAACTTTAAATATCATGTATGGATTAGTGTGTTGTTATAAAATTATTTTTGTAAACCTTATGACTACTTTCATTCATTCAACACGATTCAGTCTATTACCTTTAATCATAAATAAAAATATGCATTATAAGTATGTCTTTTTAAAAAAATTCTTAATAATTAAATAATATCATTATAAATTCTTTTAAATTATCAACTATTTATTTTATAAAAAAAAAAAATATTATTTTTAATTATAAAAGTTTTATGATTCTTTCACTGATGAAATTATGTTTTTATAATTTTTACACTTATTATAATCTAAGCAACATAACTTATCTTATCCAATTTAATAATTCTCTATTTCCAAACTTATTTATTATTTCCAATTTTAAAACAACCATCTTTTACAATGTAATCCAATAAATTTCAATAACACATAAACTAGTAGGCATATGGGGTAAACTATAACTTCAACTTAACATCTTTATCAACTAACCATCATGGGCGCAGTGTACATGAACTGAGGTATAACATATTTGTTTAATAACCTCTTCTACCAAGTATAATGTCCAGGCTATTCATTCAGCACTATAGAACATTAAGCTTTAACACATAGAAAAATAAACACTGCCATGAATATACACAAGATATAGGGCTATGTTAGCTATACTTGTATAAACATCAATATAGTATATTCTTCTTCCCATATAAATAAACCCTACATACAATATTATCCTGGTCTTATATAACCTAATACTAAGATATTAGCATTTAAAATTCACCAATTTACATCGCTAAATTCATCTGCTCATTTCTATAATAACAAATAAATTCATTTTTAGAATAACGATCTAACTAACTAATAAGACAAGATTATTTCATTCTTTAATAGTTCTCAAACTTTAGCACAAACAATCAGAATCAGTGTCATATTTTTAACACTTTAAATTATTCAACAAAACATCCAATTCAGTTTTAATAGAATCATATACTTATATTTCTTTTATGTTTAAATATCTTTACGATATCATTAAAATTATGCATATTCTTAAATAACTAAACAAATGATAAATTATGAGTAGGTGTGTGTTTTATATACGTATCCATCCGTACAAAATAACAAACACATTTTAAAACTTAATAATTTACATTATTACCATAATTACATTCGAATATCGGCCTTTCAAGCCAATTGTGCAAAAAGCGTTTGCACAATTGGCTTGAAAGGCCAATATTCGAATGTAATTACAAATTGTATACAGATGCTATAAAAATAAATGCTTATTTATATATATTATTACCATAAGTAATTTCTGTTGGCAATTACTTAGTGATGTCATCTGGAGTACGATCTAAATAAACATTTTATTATCGTTTATTCCACATTATCACACTTTAAAATATACTAAGTTAAAGATTTTTTTTTTTTTTACAATAAAATTTAATTACTAAGTTAGTAAATAATTTAATGTTTTCTGTTTCTACGCTATATTTATACTATGAATAAATATTACTATAATTGTGTTAGTACAAAAAAAATTAATTTTAAAACCATATTAACAATAATTTTATTAGAATTTCTTACAATGAAATGTTCTTTTCTTGATAATAAGTTCATTACAGGAAGTATCTTTTCTCCTGGTAAAAAAAAATATTAATACACACTTTTGACGTCAATAATCACACATGCTCCGGTTCTTAACATTGTAATATATAATCCAAACTGACAGTTCAAGTTAAATACGGTACGTTTACTTTTATTCTATAAGACTTACACTAATATAATTAATATTTTTCGTATCTCCAAAACTTTAAAATCTTTAACATGTATTGTTAGGTAAATATCTAATTTTAAATACTCTTCGTCAAGATAATTTTTCAAATTCTTGAAACTTTTCCATATTTACTGTGGTTTAATATCTTCTGATACAACCAATACTTCTCCCAATATTTTCAAATAACTTAAATTATTTTCCCAAATAATTTAAATAAACTTTTGTATGTCCCACATACCTTAATGACTAACTTGTAATATTTTTTAAAATAGGATATAAGTCATATACACGCAAATGATCTCATATTTTCTAGGAAAAATTCCAATTTTAAAATATTTCCAATATTTCTTCAGAAAGAAATATCTCCACATTCTAAAATAATTGTTCGGTCAAATTTAAAAGTTTTTTTTCTTTAAAAGTATTTTTCCATTGTGTTTTAAATAAATTTTCTTCATAAAATACATTATCTCATTTAACTTTATATCTTTTAATGAAAAAAAATCTTTTTATATATATATTTTTTCCTTGACGTTCTTTTTATGAAATTTAGTCGTAAATCAATATGACTTATCAACATAGGCAAAATTATATACTTTATACGATAATAATATTTGAATACCTCCATTAAATTTTTTATAGTTAGTGATGACTTCTTCATGTTTAAGTTGATGACAAATTGAACAAAGCAGGTTGGCAAAGTAAGGAATAATTTAATTTTTTAGCAAAACATTTCTATATCCCACGAGCTTATAATAATAGACTACTGTACTTTTACAAAAATTAAATTTAAATAAAATGGATTATTACACTACTAAATACTTTACTGAAATTGTAGAAAATATTAACGATGTTATAATAGTACGTCGGTAGAATGAGATAACAGCTCAATAATCGTCTGCCAAAATGTAAACAGCTCTTAAATACTCCAGCTGATTCCAATTTTGATTGGTCGGTTAAACAATCCTGGCCTCAAATTATCCAGGACCACGAACATTGGTTTAAAGTTAAAGTTAATAATAATTTACTAAATATTTATTTTTATTATATTATTCAATTCTTACTTAATTTTCACATTTTATTTTCACTTACTAAAGACTCTAAAATAATTTTTAAAAATCAAATTTCAATATTTATTACCATTTCTACCTTTATTTTGAACTTAACGTATTTATTTTCAACAAAAAACATAAATCTGATTTTATTTATTATATTCACTTTTAAAATACAATTTAACATTTATGACAGATAATATTATTCTATTTTCAAACACAGGTGTGTGTCACGTGATTTACAAAACCAAATAAGGCGCTAATAATTTAAAGACTAAAATAATAATTTAATTTATAAAATGTTACATAATCACTATTATAGCACAATTTTAAAATAATTATTTTAAAATTATAAAACCAAAAAAATACACTTTTCTTCCACATTATTATTTTTTAATCAAATGATTTTAAAAATATAGCCATTAAATACAATTATTATTACTAAATCTATCCGTTTAACTTTAAAGCATTACTTTTAAAATTTACCCTAATTATTATTTATAAGACTTATTAAATCAGTATTTATTATGGCCAGTTCTCCCAACCATACAATCTTATAATGATTTTTAGTTAACTGTTTTCTTACAAATACCAACCAAATACTATACATCACTTATTTTACTTGCCTTAACTAAATTATTCAAAAATCATTAACACACAACATACATCATCCCTTATCCAACTTCAAAATTTAAAAATTTTGAGTAAATTATTAGAAATAATCCATGCTAACCTAAACAAAAGGGTACAATATATAAGTATCGAAAACAATCAACTGGAATTATTTGAAACTCTACATATTTTTTTGTTTGAAAATAAGGTTAGTCTGTCTCAAGATATATGAGAAAATATAATAGCACATTTAACAGGATTAAAATTGTCTTTCATGGAATATTTTCCAAAACCCGAAAACACAAATGATAAAATTCAAACCCCTTCTATGCAGAAAATTTAGAAAAAGCTACATCATTATCAATAAAGGATAAAGAAAATTTAACAGAACTATCATGTGACAGAAGTTTACAGGTAGAATTCAAACGACACAATCTAATTAATTTTTAGTTAAACATTAAAGAATATGAACAACTTTCTGAGAGAGCTCTTAAATTATTATTACCGTTTACTATTACGGGATTAGTAGGAAGAGCTTTTTCTACATATATTTTTTTTAAAAATAAGTATCGAAACAGATTAAACGCCGCTGTAGACTTAAGAGTATACCTCGCATCTTTTGAACCAAATTTCAAAAAATTATGTTGTTTGAAACAAGCACAAAGATCTCATTAAATTTATTTTATAAAAATATTTGATTATGATAAGTTTTTTATAATTTTGTGTTTTTATTAAAACCATTTATTAGTCAACAAAATATGACAAAATAGTAGATAAATAATGAGTCGGATCAAGGCAAATCAATCTAAATTATTTAATTTGAAAATCAGAAAAGCATCATACCCAGAAATTAGACTCTCGTTAATTCTTGATCATCTATTGTGGATTACTAGATGTAAGCTAGTATTTAATCATCAAAATTTTAATCCTATTAACTTCATGCTGAACAATATAAAGAAAACAAGAATAAGAAATAACCTGATAACCCCTGAGGTTATTTTTACCATGACTTGGAACATGCTGGATTTATCCTCTCCATGGCCCAACCAATAGCAAGATGCTCCGAAAAAGAGAAAACAGACTCAAATTCGGGAAAACCAAATGAAGGAATGAGAAAACACTTTGAACAAAATATGTACCAAATAACCTTTAATGTAATAATGTAATCTTTAATAAATTATTTTGGAAAAAATATGAAACTTTGAACAAACACATACATATAAATATGTTACAGTGAGTTTATAATTTCAGTGAGTTTATATTCTGGCGTGATGTTTAGGCGTGTTTCAATGTAATTTGTCTCATTATGAGATGTGAATACATACATGGTCACCCTATAATATTTATAATGCAAATAAAATAACACACTTGCAATAACAAATTTCACGAAATACAATCATTTTTATGAAGTGGTACAATTTAGTGTGATGTACTACCAAGTGGTATGCGAGCCAAAAAAGGTTGGGAAACGGTCTAAAGCAATGATGCAAAACCCATGGCTCACAAACCCCAAGGAAACCATTTTAAGAAATTTTTTTAAGTTTTGGATAATAATAAGTTGTTGTTTTTTTAAAGAATTTAATTTTTAAAAACTAAGTAGCACATAAAAATAAATTGTTTTGTACATATCATTATTATTTATTTTTTTTGTAAGTATATGATTTGTTCCAAAAATTTCACTTCAAATCAATAATAAAATATTAGGAAATATAAATTTATGTATTAATTAAATGTACTATCATTTTATTATGAATATCCTTATACATTTATATTTATAATTTAGTCACATTAAAAACAAATAATGGGTCACTTCAAATTTCCATCTGAGGAAGGGGGTTGCAAGGATAAAAAGATTGTATACCACTAATTTAAAGGTTTGTAATGGTGGCTTTTTACTTGTAATTATATAGTTGGAGTATTTCTGATATCTAGTGCAATTATTGAATGTTATAAAAAAACTCCAATTTTTTTTATAGTTTTCTAAATACATTCAACTGTAAATAATACACAAATTAGTACAAACATTAAATACAGTTTAATCTCAACTAGGCTATTCTCTCAAAGGCAAAGTTAGTTGAAAAATTATATACTTATTTATGATGATTCTATTGACTTCTCTATTAAATCAACAAAATTAATAAGTTGTTTCCAAACTTTATAGACTATTACACCAGATTAACTTAAGGAATTATGTGTCACTGACATGTGAACAATTTCTTTAAATTTTCTTATTACTTTTTCTCCTCTACCCAATATTTATGTATTTTTTCAATTAAACATATATATTCACTGATACAATGAATGATCTACTACTTTAAACACATTTATCTTTTTCACTTTAATTATTTTTTTATAATCTTTTCATCATTTTCAATAATGCAGATTTTTTCACCAATATAATACATCATTCAACATCCATTATATATTACATAGATGCAGTTGTCATTTTTCAATACTTCAACTTGTAAGTTTTATAAATTTAAAGATTTTTTACAGTGTGATATAGCTTTGAAATGATTTTCTGATATTCTATTAATTGTTGCTTTTCTTTATATATAGATATGTTATGGTAAGCATCAATGATTTTTTTTCTATTGCTATTTCTTGTTGTTGTTTACTAAAAGGTTTCTTAATGATAGAGCAGATAGAAACTAATTCTTGGTGAGTGCTTATCCTATGATGAATTTTTCTTTTTTCAAGTCACCGGTTTTTGAGCAAACTTTTTTGGCTCTGTTCCATAGTTATAACATAATTACATTTTTATTTTTGTCATGACCACTGGTCACAAAAACATCTATGAATGTCTATTTTTGTTTTTGTTCTAATTTTTTTTTTTATGAATTTACATTGAATGAGATATGTATGTTATTAATGTTTGTCTTTAGTGCTTTCCTTTGTGGTCATACAATAAATGATCATTGGCATAATAAAACCAGACTTTTAGTGGAAATATAATAGTATTTATGGCTATGAAAACATTGTTCATCAAGTGTGTCAGTTGTGAACTCAGAACCATAACTTGATTTTGTTGGAAGAATTTTTTTTATTGCAGAATGTTAACAGATGCATTGTACTATCAAAAGGAAAAATTGTTCTGGTTTGTAAGGGAAGGCCTTTACAATTGAGTACATTTGTGAATAAACTTTTCAAATCAAAGTTTACTAAAATGTCAGTTCTTTCAATTTTCATGGTTTGATTAACTCCCATCCTTAGAATCTATAACAAAGGATTGTGTTTTATAAGTTAAAGGACTAAAAATCTTGACAAATTCTGAAATTGTAAATTCCATACCAACCTGTGTATTAATACTAACAATGAATGTATTTATAAAGTCTAAATAAAAATTTGTTTGCCTTAAAAACATTTATCAATTCAGTTAGATAACATATATAGAGAAAGAACTTTCATAAATTGCTGTAGTAAACAAATGCATTAACTTAAAAAAAAATTGAAAATTACAATATAATTTGAGGGTAAGAGGATAGTGTTGAAAAAAAGGTAGCTATTGAATAAAAACTATTTAAACACATAGCTGCTTCTCAAATGTACATCATATCACTTTCTTTCTTAATCCTTTTTATCAGCCTTGAAAAGTTTAAAAAAAAAAAAAATTTAAATAGTTGAATATCAAATGCACAAATTACACAATTCATGATTTAAACAAAAAAAAAAAAAAAGAAACTCAAAATATATTCTCTATTTTAAATTCAAGATAACGATAAGTAAAAACAAAGGTTTTGTTAACATTTAATTTATCAAATAAATAAATGCTTAACATATCATATTTCTGAATGATGTTGAAATAAACATATATCAAAATTGTTAAATTTTAAAGTTTATATTTTAGACATATATATATAGGGAAATATAAATAACTTTTTAACAAATCTTTAGATATACATTTTTTTTTTAAAAGATGCAAGCAGATAATAAACAAAAATGCAAGTTGAAATACAAAAATCCATGTTTTACATGATTTTGGTATTTTGATTAATCATAATTTATTAATATAAATTAAAATTAATTTAAAACACAGATTTTACTAAAAAAATAATTACTAGTCAGTGCAGCCGCCTTGCAAGCAAGCAGTTAGTTGCAGACCGTTGTTGCGGGTTCTCCTCCCGGCCGATGCTATGACATTTGGAAAAAAAAAAATAATTACTTAAAAAATTATCCAAACAACACCCACACCAACTTCACATTCAACTTCATTCTGCTCTGGTTTCCATGACAACAGAATAAATATTCCTATTTATTTGGATTATCAAATGGGTTTTTTTTTTTTAATCAATCCACTGAAAAGATAATAAAACATATATGATAAAACAAACCAAAAATGCAAATGACTTTGGACAGTAATCATCTTAAATATAATTAATATGTATATAAATAAAAAGTGGAGATTGATGGTGTATTGGACAGAATGGCAAGATTAGTTATTCAACTTAATAGCAGATAAGAAATGCAAATAATTCAAGTTTATGCTCCAATAAGTTCTCATAGTGATGAAGTAGTAGACGATTTTTCTATGGATGTACAAAAGGCGTTTGATCAAACTAAACATTTTAAAATTATTATGGGAGACTTTAATGCTAGGCTTGGTAAACAAATGGAAGATGACAGGGTTGTGGGTAAATTTGGTTATGGTAATAAAAATAAGAGACGACATAGACTTGGAGTTTGCAGAAAAAAAACAATTTTATATTATGTATTCCTTTTTTGAGAAAAATGTTAAAAGGAAAATGGACATGGAAGCATCCAAATGAAGGTACAGCAGAATTGGATTATATTTTAACTAACATAAAATATTTATTTCAAAATTGTAATGTTCTTAATAAATTTAACACAGAAAGTGATCATCAATTAGTAAGATGTAAGATACGTTAAGGGAAAAGTGGAGAGAGAAAAATTATTAAGAAAAACAATATTCACAGTTGATATTCCTAATCTTCAGAAATATTCTACTGAATTTAAATTAGAACTTACAAATCGGTTTCAAGTATTAGTAGATTTTGAACATGATTCAGATTTGAATAAAATTAATAAGAAAATAACTGATATGCTTTTAAATACTGCAACAAAGAAAGATGAATCAATAAAATTTCTACGGAAACTAGAGAATTTATGAAGAAAAGAAGGAATATGAAGATATATAAAAATGATACATTAAAAAGGATTGAATATCTTGAATTTTGTAAAATCGTGTGAAGTTGATAATAATATAAGATAGGAAAGCTGTAGAAGGGAATAAAAGTCTCAAGAGTGCAAAACAACATTTTGGTATTTGTAAAAAACTTATATCTGCAATAAGAAAAAGAGATAGAACTATTAAAAGAGGGATGACCTCATGAAATGGGTAGAAGAATTCTATCAAGAATTATATAGTAATAAAGAACAAATACCTCTTACATCTATCATATTTTCTGAATTTCCCAGAAATTTAAATGAAGAAGTAAGACATGCAATTAAATTTATGAAGAAGAGAAAAGTTCCAGGTAATGATGGAATTATAATCAATATATTAAAAGAAGCAAGAGAAGAAATAGAATTTTTTTTAGCAAAGTTATATACGAAATGTCTAAATGATAAAGGTGTACCAGATGGCTGTAAGAATGCAGTATTAATATTAATATTTAAAAAATATGATAAAGAAAATAGTAGAAATTACAAACCTATCAGCCTTTTATCAATTTTATACAAAATTTTTACCAAGATAATTACAACTCATCTACAGAGAACATTGGATTTCAATCAACCAAAAGAACAAGCTGGATTTAAAAGTGTTTTTAGTACAGTAGATAATATCCAAGTATTGAGAGAAGTTATAGAAAGAACTAATGGATATGAGTTGCCATTATGCTTTGGATTTGTAGATTGTGGAAAGGCATTTGATTCTACTAGCATTTCTTTAGTGGTTAAAACATTGGATCATCAAGGTATAGACAGGATATTGTCATATATGCAACAGCCGATTACATAATGATACTAAGAAGGTTAACATTGAGAAGGGTATAAGACAGGATGACTCCATATGTCTAAAACTTTTTGCTGCAGTGCTGCAAAAATAAATTTTGTGGATTAAAAGGGGAAGCTAAAGGAGTAAAAGTAAATGGAGATTATTTAAGACATTTAAATTTTTCAGATAATGTAGCTGTTTTTGGAAATATGGTTTAGAGCTTCAGGAAATGTTGCAAAAAATATCAGATGAAACTAAGAAGGTAAAACTAAAGGTAAATGTTAAAAAGACTAAAGTAATGTTCAATGGATTTTCTCAAAAGATGAAAATAAAGATTGATTACGATGAGTTAGAAGAAGTTAACAACTACAAATATGTTGGTCAGATTATTAATATAGATGGAAACATAATGGATGAAATTAATCATAGAATTAAACTTGGTTGGAGTGCTTTTGATAGAAATAATATTAAAAGAAAATATGCCTATGTGTTTGAAAATGAAGGTTTTTAATAAATGTGTTTTACCAGTTTTTACTTTGTGGATCTGAGACTTGGACACTTAATAGAAGAGCAATACAAAGACTTCAGACCACTCAAAAAAGTATAGACGGATGGCATGTTAGGAATAAGAAGAGATCGAAAATGCAATACATAGTTAAGAAAACAAATAGATGTTACTGACAACATTGAAAAAATTAAAAAACTGAAATGGAGTTGGGCTGGGCATATTTCTAGAAGAGATGATAATAGATGGACAAGCGAAATCTTAAACTGAATTCCAAGAAATTGTAAAAAACCAAGAAAGAGACCATATGTGAGGTGGATGAATGAAATAAAATGTGCAGGGTGATGTGGAAAAGAGAGGCTAGAGATCGAAGAAGATAGATGGAACTCGATGAGATCTTTATCCTGCAGTGGATTGATAATGGTTGACAGTGCTGATTATGTATAAACAATAGTTAAATCAAATTGTTTAAAAACATTTTACATAATTATATTGACAATAAAAATAGTAAATTTAGGGGGGAAATGTTTAAGACTGGAAGATGAATTTTCAAATAAGACGATTTTACTCAGTATAATATTTTAAATGGAATATTTTATTTATACAAATCAACAGTTTCCTGGATTATATTATAAATGAAACTCAATTTTACTTTCTCTTTGCTGTTACAGAAATATGGACAATAATACGATTTATATATTTTATTAATGCTTCAGTAGTAAAGAAAAAGCTCACTAAATATATATAGCAAGCTCACTAAATATATATAGCAAATATTATAGGCCATATTAGATAAATAATTAGAAGTTTCAAAAATGTAAAGTTGTTTTTAATCTTAGTTTGTTGTGAAATTTCTCTATACAAAACTAAAAAAAAAAAAATTATTCTTATAAATTTTTTTACATACTTTACAGATAATTAATAGAAAAGAATCACTATCAATATTTTCTATATTAGAAAACTATGATTAAAGATAGGGAAAAAATCATTCTAAATATGAATTTAAAAATATTTATTCTATACAATAAGAGTTTTAAATTGTTGTAATTTTAGATCTTTCAGTGATACCATATGATAGAAAGATGAAAATGATAGTCTAAAAAGCACCTGCACTATTATTTATATATATTAAAAGTACAGAACAATCTAAATCCCTGGAAAATATTTGGACAGATCCAGGTGAAATATCAATATAATGCTAATGTTGTCAACATGCAAATGTTTGCACTTATGAATACAAAATCTATGCTCATATATATATAATTTATTGAAGTAAACAGTTTCTCTGTTATCATGTCCACTGAGAAGATTTGATATTATTGGATAAAATATAAAAAAACAGTTGAAATGGCCTAAATTTCTATAATGATTTCAGTATTGATTATTTCCAATATAATGATTATCAATAAAATACTAACCAGCATAAATGATTTTGATTATACAAATAGTAAATATTCAAAAAAATCCATACTATGAAACTTCATACAATTAGCTGTGCATTTTATTATGAATATCAATCTGTTAAAATACAAATGCTAAAGCAAATAAATCCTGCAATTAGTTTTAATGAAAATAATAATATACAGGAATAATAAATTAAAATAGAATAGCTGACAAAATAAGTAATGCTTCTTTGTATACAAAATAATATTCAGCTTAATATTATATCAGTTATATACAATCTTTGTTATTTAAATAATTTTATTTCATAAAAACAATAAAGAGTATTCCTTATATATATTATGTTCCTAAAAAATTTATTGGAAATTTTAAGACTAACAACTAAACATTTTGTAGATGAATTTAAATATTTCTAATGTGCTTTTTGTAGTCATTGTCATTATCATTAATTGTCTTCCAGGGACAGACCGTATATATAGGATCACATCAGCCTTCCAAGTCTATCACTTGCTATACATATTTTAAGTACTCATAACTATTCATGTCTTTAAGAACTTCCATTTATTCCTCTTACCTCCTCTTCAATGCCTTGTAATATAAATGTCCCTATCTCTAAGAACACGATAATTCAATTCCTCAATAAATTATATTTTTTTATTCTTCTCAATGACTTTATCTTGCTAAATATACCTTGCAATTTATATTTTTCCTTCTCCAAATCCTCAAAACTTCTATTTCTTATTTTCTAACTGTCCAAATCTCTACTTCATATAAAGTTACTATCAAAATACAATATTAAACTAGCTTTCCATTAATTTTTTACCTTTATTAAAAGTCTGAGTTAATGTAATTATTGCTTGCATTATCAGTTTTACTTGGTCAGGAGTCATGTACATTTAACATTCAAGTGACCAAAACTTATTTATTTTACTTTACACAGCTAAAAATTAATCCAGAAACATTTCATTTATATATATATGCTTCAGTTATATTTAAATATCTATCTTCAATTTGTAAAAGAAAGAAGTAGCAACTATATAAGTAAAAATTGAATATATAAATATTTATTCCTAAATATATGAATTAATATATAAAAACAATTATATATATATATTTATAATTGATCCCTAGTTTGTATTTAATAAAAAAAAAATGTATTTAAATATAGGTATACATAAACAAATAATAAAATGAATTACAAGCAAATGAAGCAAATTCTCCTCTTTTCTCCATTCAATCAAAATACTGTTAAGCACAAGTACATAAAGCCAAAAATTATATCAAATATTAATGATCATAAATAATCCATAAATTAATATATAAAATATAACAGAAATAAGTAATAAAAAATATATAAAACTTCAATAATATTAAATAAATAAAGTGGAAAATCCTCATCTAGACTTTCAACTTTGGATATACATATAGGGCCTTTTAAATTCATAGGTTTGTTTCCAATACTTGTGCACACAGTAGATTGTTTCTTAAGGTTCAATACTTTATCATTGTAGTTTTCTGGTAAACAATTTCCTTTCTTTGGTGAACTGCTTTAACTTATTCTTTCATTCAAGTTAATTATCTTTTCAATAGTTAAAATTCTATTAAATTTTTGCTACTTTACATGGAGATTTAAAATCAGGCAACTTATATAAAGTTGGCCATACTGTTAATAGGAGATAAATCATTGAAAGATCCATCAGTCTATATCTTTACAAAATTGGTAACCATTGGTACAATTACTTTATCTGGACACAGATTTTGGTGATTACAGCTATGTGATGAACTTTTTTCATACTGCTATAATGTAAGACAACTTTAGTTTCT
The DNA here is from genome assembly GCA_028023455.1 of Epiperipatus broadwayi. Taxonomy (NCBI): domain Eukaryota; kingdom Metazoa; phylum Onychophora; class Udeonychophora; order Euonychophora; family Peripatidae; genus Epiperipatus; species Epiperipatus broadwayi. Next base: position 7,846,652 of record JAQFVV010006246.1, read on the forward strand.
ATATGAATTAGAATTTTTCTTATTTCATGACAATTATTGTCTAAGCTGTGGATTGGAAACTTTGCTTATACAGCTAACTATATTTTGAATTTGGCTTGAATGAATTTAGTAGGCAACTATTTAATGCTGGAATATTAATAAACTAATATTTGAAATCAAACCTTATATAACCTCTCAACTTAGCCTGCAACAAAAATCAAACATAAATACCTTTGTTAAATAATTCAATGACATTTTTTGATGTACAATTTATTTTATATTTTTGCTATATTTTATTATCTCTTCAAATTTATTTCCTAAGCTATTTATTGGATTAACAAAATTTCTAACAAGCTAATTATTATTTTAACCTATTTAAAATTTTTACATTTCCTTTTAAATCAAAACCATTTTTCAATATTACCAGCTTTCATTTTTATCACATCAAATTTTAATAAGATTTTAAGGTAATAGTATGAATACTGAACCCTACCGCTTGATGGTGTTGTTTTTCACACAACGCACATCAATATACCATTTTAGCGGCCTAACTTATGGCTAACACTACAACAATGTTGTTTAGAGTTGTAACAAGCCGCATAGAGGGCGATATATCATACGATTACATAACGAAATACTACACCCATTGACTTGCGACAGTATTCATCAAGTGAGCACAATTCAACTCTCACCACAGTCTGATTTGACGGTGGCCGTATTTGAAGAATGCGAAACTCAAAAAATTCATGATGGTCAAATTTTGAGAAAGCATAGTGGATTTAGTATTACATATTAAGAATTGTCAGGTGGTCATGCATGCTTCCCTATGATTTTGAACTGCACACAACCTGAAACGGTTAAGGTTTTCGGCAGAGTTCTGCCAAGTTCATGTGCAAAGGCACGTTTACATGTGAATCCATGCGAGAACGGTAAAATGTCGCCAGCAAGTATTCAAAATTGATTGAAGGGGGAGTGAATTGCTGGCCACACAAGTTGACGCTATTGTGTTTTTTCAGAAGAGAACATTTCCTGCCAGATGTGAAGCTATGCATTTGGGGGCGAGGAGCATGGTTTTAGTCATCTACAGAATCTGGGGAATTCCGTTGCATCTACTGCAAGCAAAGCTGGGGTCTGCATAAGGGAAGTTGGTTGGACAGCTCCAAAATCCCGTTACTTACAGCTTTGAGACTCATCTCCGCCCCCCTTAAAAAAATGCTTTTTTAAAAAGAAACTATTTAATTAAGGCTTTTTAAAAAAAGCCCAAAAATAAAGGAAGAACTCTCGCTATGATATAAAGGTTTCGGTAGCGTAAATATTTTTTTTAAAAAAAAAACCACTCTCATAATAAGAAAATAAAAGATGATAATTAAAAATCAAACCAACCCCCCCCCCCTCCAATCTCTAAAAACCAACTGTTGGTTTATTAAAAACAAATTGATTAATAAGGCTTTCCTACAAAAAAAAAAAGGAAATCTCAAAATCAATCAAAAGTCGATAAGGAAAAGAGTCAATTTAAAAGCAAATCAATCCCCCTCCAATAATTCATATATTTTGTTAATCTATCTCTTTATATGTATTCTATATTCGAACACATTTAAAATTAATATGCGAAGTTTCCAGTACATCAGCAAAAGATACTAAAAGACGAGAATTAAAATTCAAACCAACCCCCCTCCACCCTGTAAAAACCAACTGTTGGTTTATTAATTAAAACTGAATTGTTTAATTAAGGCTTTAATTAAAAAAGAAGCTGAAAATCCAAAAAAAGGCAATAATTGAAAAGCAAACCAACCCCCCCCCTCTACCATCTAAAAACAAACTGTTTCTTTATTAAAAAGAAAAAAAAACATACGAGTTTTATGTATAGAAAGGGGTAAAAAAAATTTTTTTTACCGTAGTATTATGTAAAGAAACCGATAATTCAAAATCAACAACAAAAAAAAAAGCTCAAAATAAAAAAAATAAAAAAAATGACGGCCCGTGAATCGGTATATTGATGTGCATTGTGCGAAAAAGATCGCCATCAAATGGTAGGGTTCAGTATTCATACTATTACCGATTTTAATTTACAATATTTTAAAGCAATTTTTTAACTTATATGTTTTGAAAGTAAATAAATAATTTTAAATATTACTTTCTGAATATTTTATTAAAACATATTATTCAATTTTTATAATGGACAGTAATAAAATAACTGCATATGTGATTATTTTTCAACATCACTCCCCTAGTAAAAAACAGTTCATTCTTGAGTGAGCCATGACTTAACAGTGGAATGCATAAATCTATTATTTGATTGTTTATTAACACTTATTTATACTTCCTTTAATAACTTTATATTAGATATTATAGATTTCAATAAAGAAATGCTAAATTACGAGAAAGCTGGAAATTTAGTAAATGACACAATTCAAATATGGTAGAGCAATATTTATATCATTATATATATATTGTAAAGGTATATAACTAAACTCAACTCTGACCATGTACTGATGGAATAACTTAGCCGTTCAGTTCCAATATGTCGCCATGATACTAGTATACAGTACTGAAAGCACTTGGCAAATTGTTGTTTATAATTAATGTTTATTAAATTTTAGCTGCTCTGTTTATCACGATTTATTTGTGTAGAATAATTTTCATTGTCTGACAAAAGAGTTTTTATATTATTTATTAATTAAGTAAATGAATATATGAATTTAATATTAATTTCCTGGGCATACAAAATGATCATATTAGTATTCCAGGTTTATGGAGTAGTATGTCAGAACAAAATCATTGACCATCATCATATCTACTTTTATTTATTTTATATGGACCTCATAATACTATACACTAAACCACATATGCTGAAGTGATGAGCTGTATATATTGATATTGTTCATATCCCAGTACTGGGGCTCAGAACAAGGATCACATCCCAAGTGAGCAAAAAGAGATCAAGAACAAAGCTATATTGAAAAAAATAAACCATTATCAAAAACTGCTACAAATTCTTAAAAATATATATAATAAATGAGCATTAGAATAATATACAACTGAAGAATTTTATCTATTATGAGAATAATATACAATGACACTACAAATTCACATTTTATATATTTATAAATGTAAATCAAAACATAATTTAATTTCAAAATAATCTTGCTTACTAGTATGAGCATTTTCCAAATAGTGAGCTTTATAATATTATCTTAACTTGTTTAGAAAACTCCAATAATTTATTATATTAACTTTATTGATGGACATTCTGGCTAGTGTATCATCAATATATACATATTGTAACCATCACATCTGAGTTTACAAGTGTTGCTTTTATATGAATATTTTTCTTTATTATATATTAAAAAATATTAAAAATCATGTATATACAATAAATTTTAAAGTGTTTTGAAAATGATAACAATAAGTGTAAAATTATAATTATTTATTTTAAAATAATATTACTATTTTAAATAAAAAGAATATTGTTATAAAAACCACTTACAAATGACTGGATGGTGTGTGTTTGGGGGGATAAAAACACTAAGTCTGCATTCCAAGAAAGGGAGTGAATGACTGTTACTACTTCACTTACTGAATAGAAGTCTGCAAGAATGGCAATGATTATTTAAGGAAACATCATGCATTTTTTCCAGAATACCTTCCCTGATCTTTCTAGCATTGTAGCTGAATATGGAGCTATAAGCAAAGAAATGCCTTAAAATTAATTTTGATTCTGTGTAACTGTTCATCACTATCTAATGCCGAAGAAATATTTGACATTTACTTGCTATAAAAAGAAAACTAGCTATCTAAATTGATTATCACATAGAAATGTACTTCTATAATTAGTCTGTGAATCTACTTATTTTGATGCTCATAGGAAAATTGCAATGGAGACTCTCATAAGAAAAACTGCTTGGAAATGAATCAAAGTTAAAATGTTAGTATTACTAGCAGACATTAAAATTGATGATTTCAATGGCCATATATATATACATTTAAAAAGACAGAAATATACATGAGCTCACAAAGACAACAAGATAATTAACTAAACTTTCTATTAGCTATTCTCAATGAGTTATTATAAAGTTACAAAGATTTATCTCCACTCATGCAAGATAGTCATCCATAATCTTTAAGTGTAAATATGTAGATACATTTTTTTATTAACATATAATTCTATTTCTTAATTAAAGTTATTGTTATAGTTAATAATTTGATCGTTTGCCATTTCTCATCTGAAATCCAAGCTGATTATTTATTTTGTTAATGTAATAATAGCATTAAATGGAGGGGAGTAAAGATCAGGAAATATAATTGAATCTGCATAGAAACTTGTTTTTATATATGTTCAACTTAGAACGGTGCTTGTCCTATTATATACTTGTTAATTAAAAATAAGTTGTATGAAGTCACTCCACTGTGTACACAGTTGCCTGTTAGTTATCTTTAAATTCCCTGGACTAAAATTAATTTGCAAATATTTTATTTTTCATTTTATTGTTAACTTGATTACTAATTGTTAAAAGGGTGGTTTCCAGTACAATATATATATGACAAATATATTATTAGCAAAATAATTATAAATTAATTTATTTTCTACATGCACAAAAGATTCATGTTAGACAATTATAAACATTAGCAAATGATTCCTAGTGATTTGACAATTATAAACATTAGCAAATGATTCCTAGTGATTTTATTTAAACATTTTACTTAAGTAAAAATCATATAAATATCCCATATTAAATTAAATGATAAAATAATAAAAATAATCTACTAATTAATATAAGTAAATAAATAAAACACATCTTCTTTACACCTTCTTTTAAATGCAAATATTTTCTTAATTATTATTTAGAGACTAACAGTTTTGACTGACCAGCAATCTTCAACAGAAATGTAATACATATGTACATATATGTAAATGCAAATAAAAATATTTCAGCTGGTCTGGGTTTGCTTCCCTGTCAACGCTTTGACATGTAAAAAAAAATAAAAATAATAATATATTAACTTTGAACATATCTTTTAATTAATACATGTAATTTATTGTATTTTTTGTATATATTCTCTATATTCTTTAAATATTGTTAATTTTTTCTATTGATTTTATTTATATTAATATTATTTGTAAATTATATTTTTTATTTTTATATCTCTTACATACTTTTGTATATGCTCTTCATTTTCTTATTCTTGATTAATTTTTATTTCATATATTTTAATTTTTACATTTTATCTTTATTAATTATATATTATATTTTATTTACTATCTTATTTAATATTTATATCTAATATTGATTTTTTTGAATTTACTTACCTTCTAGTATCTTCTTTTAATAATGCTAGAAATTTTTATATTATAATATTTGCAATATTATTTTTATATTTTAAGACTCTTTTTGTTGCTGAAAACTTGACGTTTCATGTCTAAATGTATGTAATTATTAATCAGTTTCTTGAATAAAAAGAGAGCTTCTTTAAGGGTTATAGACTAAAATTAATAATAAAAATTAACTGGGAAAAGTTTGTTAAAACCAATTATTTCACACTACCATTTTGACAGAAAAATAAATACACACATCCAGTACTATACTGAAATAAATAAGTAAATCATTAAAGAAGCCTAAAGACAAACTAATACATTTTATTCACTAGTTAAAATTGTAAAAATATTTATTGATTGAGCAATAAAAAAATATACCTAGTTTCCAGGACAATTTTTAACTATAAGAATTTATTTGGCTATACTCACAATTCTAACCTATATTATGGGCATATCAGATTAAAAAACTAAAAATTATAATGAAATCCTTTATATATAAATTGTGTGCATTTACTTACATATATAAATGTAATAAAAAAGATACAATATATTCTATATTTTATGAGACAAATTAAACTTCACAGATATCTTGGGAAAAGTATTAAAAATTAAGTTTCAAGTCTGAACTTTAAAAAGCACTTTGCATAATTTTTTAATGATTAGATAAAATGAAAATAAAACTGCATATAATTAAATTATAAGAAGTGGATGTTTTAACAAATACAATTTTCTGAAATGAAAGTGTGATAACCAGTAATTTCTTTTATTCAAATGAGCTCATTTTTTATTAGGAATTCAAAAAAAAATCTTACTACAATGCTCAATGATAATATTAAGATAAAAAGATTTTGCTTTTAGTTTTCCTTAACATTTATTCTTTTAAAAGATATTACCTTAGCTGGGGCACTGTGCTTCTATTACAAAAAAAAAAAATTCTCATTATCTGAAATCTTGGAAAAAAATGTCATTTAAATTTTAATAGAACAAGCTTGTTTTTAGGTATGTAAACGATATAAAAAGAATTCTGTTTTTATATCAAAGCTGTAAACTGCTTGTTTATGGTATAACTTTAATTATGAAACAGTAGCTGACAAACTACCAATAATGCACATCAAGAGAAAATACTGGATCACATTGTAGTATCTCAACACATTTTCAATATTAGAAATGCAATAAGTTCTTATATTATTTGCTATTTTATTTTTATGAATCAGTCAGTATAAAGCATTTTAAACACAATTTCTTTTTTCTGTTTTTATAAAATATTTTTAAAATTAATAATAAAATATCTACACAGACATTAATCACATATGGACATTAATTACTTAACAGACTTTTTACTTAAAAAAAAAAAAACAACATAAAAAATGTATTTACATTCTATCTTACATATATAACACTAAATAATGGCTTGCATTATTTTCACTATCATATATACAGTTACCACCAACTTGATCTACTAAAGAACTGCAAATAGGTTTTAATACACTACTTTACATCACTAGTTGCAATAATGAAAGCAATATATTACCACGCCAATGGTCTGAGATTCAAATAAGAAAACTTTAAAAAAATTTTCAGATAACCAGCTCATAATTGATAGTGAGCTATCCAGTATTAGTATGTAATGGGTAATTAGCTATTTTTAGTTGGAGAGCAAAGTTCTAAGGTGATGTTGTGATAGTCAAGAAAGTTGATGCAATGAATATTTCTGATGAGTGAGCATAAGTGCTAAGTTCGTGATTTACATTCACCTTAATTATAATTTATTTTGAGGCTTTTTGACTAAAAATATTACAAGTGTAAGTTATAAAATTTTATTTTACAAAATTATAATTGTAGCTTTCATCTATCTCATTTCTTTCGGACAACACTGACCTAAATAATGGAAATATATGAAGAATAATAATGTTCATTAACACAATGGCAAATTCTCTACGGAGTTTCTATTCACTTTTTAATAAAACTAATATTATTTAATAATTCAGATGTTAACCATTTTCAATCATATAATTTAATAAATAAATAATGATTTTCATTTAGTATGGTAATATTTTTTAATTAAATTGTCATTTAATATATATATATGAAATATATCATAAGTTAATTGTGAGTCAGTTTTATTAAAAACCAAAATTTTTCTACTAAAATAAAAGGGTGTTCATATATTTGATGGAGCTACATAGTACTTACAAATGAAAAAAAAACAAAAACAATAAAAAATACAATGTCTGAATTTATTCTTGAATTTACAGCTATAGATGGTTACTATATAAAATGAACAAAAATATATATATTTTACAATTAAAAAAAATATATTAAATAAAAGAAAGAAAAATATAGTCCAAATAAAAAATGTGTATAAAATAAAAATAAGCAAAAGGTTAATTAATATTTAATATACTTCTGTAGTTATAAATTCAACAATAAACACATTTTATATTTTATCAAATCCAATTTTAAAGTTCAAGTTCAGTGATCACTGTCTTTTGCAGAAACATAATTCCATTTAATGCATTTATTTAGCAAGCTCATTTTGCTTTTAGAATTTCATTTGGCCTAACACTATGTATTGCTTTCATTTGAAATACCACTATGGATGAAGTTTTTTGCTTTTTTTTTTATTTAATACATATATTTCATACAAATCTATCAGATAAAAGTATTTAAATTGAATTATGTTTCAGTAAGAAAAAAACAGTAAAACTGGAATTTGACACCATAAAACTTGAGTTGATAAAAATAAATTATCCATATTTCTTATTAAATTTATGGCTAGAAAATGTATTAAATACTAATTAATTTTTTGCACATTTTATTTGCATAGACTACTTTTACTTTGTTTTATTTAGTGCACATTTTTGTTCCAAAATATATTATTTTGTTCATTTTATATAATATACACTTACCACTGTAAATTAGAGAATAAATGTGAGCATTTTATTTTTTTCCGATTAATTTTTCTTTAACTCAATGCTTTAGGAACACCAACAAAAGTTCTCTGTGATTTTAAATACAAGTTTATTTTGAATGCGATACAAATGAATTATTTTCAAAATGTAAATGTGTGTGTGATACATTTGTGGACAAATGTATAATTATTAATCATAGCATTTTTTAAATCAAGATTTACAACTTACATATATCTATAGTTATTCATCTTATATTAAGCATTATTAATTTCATTACTATAGGATCTATCTTAAAACAATTTGTTACAAATTATTGAAATACAAGTGAATGTGTTATTTGAATATATTAAACAATTCAAAATATTGGAATTAATTCTAACTACTTTTAAGATCTTTACAAAATATTTTTAATTATTATTGCTAAAAAAAAAAGTATTCCATTATTGGTTCTGAAATGTGTATAAAATATATAGAAAACAAAAAGTTTGCAATTCTATATTAAACAATTATTCTCAAAAAAAATATCATGAAATGTCCAGTAACTTTTTTATGTTTGCCAATTAAGACAAGTTAATATATCTCATAATGATCCTCAATTGTATACAAAATATAAAAATAAAAAAGTTATATGATTCTATGACAAAGATTTTCCTTTAAAAAAATGTTAAAAACTATGTTAGAAAATTATCATCAACATCGAATACTTAAGGCCATAATTTGTAAAACACCATGAACTATGATAAAAAGACCCAGCTTTTATTATCATATTTTTTACAACATACACAATGTAAAATGTTTTCATAATCTAGTAAATATATCTAATAATTTTAAACATACTTTTTTAAATTAATCTTTTTACATAATATTTGCTATTATATTGAATTTAAAAATTACATTTAATTTTGTTCATTTCTTTACATAATAATCATTTTACAACAACAAATGCAGGAATACTTTTAAAGCATTTTCATTTTTTATTGTCAATAATTCAGAGCTGTCCAAAATATGGCCCATGATAAAAGTTAATGCAGCTATTAAAGATTTTGATATTGCAATAGACAATTACAAGCATCAAAATTGATCTACTTTCAAAAGTAACCTTTAGTAGCAAAAAGATTACAAAAATTTTCGGGTACACTTACCCGTTGAGAATTACAGTGTTCAATGTAACAAGGTAAAACAATTATTGATTATATAAAGTACATATGCTTGATAACAATTAGGTCTACAAAAGGGTTGCTATAATGTTGATTAATGTGTATCTGAACATGGGTATCTGTACATGGATCTACATGGCCCAGCCACCGAGAAGTTATCCATCACCCAATGATCCCATCCCTGGGGCCCCAAAGCGAAGACCCAAATGCTTCAACTGAATAGGTGGACAAGTCCAGCATTGCGCCAACCACCACAACAGGCAGCGAGGTCCAAGGCTCAAGTCCATTAAGCAATAAACTCTTGACCCACACCTGAGCCATGTCAAGACCATTCTAGATACCTCTATCTCCCAATTAACAGTCCAAATGTGCAGGGACCACATTTTCTCTATCTGCCCAGAATTGGAAAGCCAACTAAAAAAAACTAACAAATAGCAGGCACAGATCCGCACTGCCCAAAACCAACCTATCAAGGGGGCACAGCAGCCGACCAGAGCAGGAATGGTGCTGAGATTTTAGCCAGGTACCCTCCCGGCAGGTTTTCCAGGTAGTGGCAATAATTGTCAATAGCCTGCATCAGTAAACCAAGGCCCTAATGACCGCCACCACCCCAGAGGAAGAAAAGAGGAGTGCAGACCCATGCCCGCAAAATTATTGCAGCAAAAACTCCACCAAAGTTACAAAAATTGGCGATGGCCCAAAGCAGACCAACCACCTTACAAACACTCTAATTTTAAAGTTAACTAAGTAAACAAAATAATAATGAGCTCAAATCAACACAGTCCTAATAAACAATCCAGCAGATTGATCTAAGTAATTTACTAACTAAAGAGAAACTCTTGCAAAAGCTCACTAAAATAATATAAAGATTTATTGTAACTTGTCTATTGTTTCAATAAAAAAAATTATAAATAACATAACTTTTCTTTTTTATATTTTTAAAATGCCTGCTAAACCTAGCGTAATGGCAGGACTTTCCATATGTACTGTATTTATTATTTTGGATGCAGCCTTCAGAAAAATACTTTTTTTTTGGTCCTGTTGTAATTAATTATATGAGTGACTTTGTTTAAAGCTCTACAATTTCATACTTGAAAAGAGATCAAAAACCAAGAGTTATGGAATATTGTTATTCCAACCTACATTATAAAAATATAACATATTTCAAAGATATACCCAATATTTTATATAATTTCTTTGTATTCATAAATCATTACTGAGTTAGTATTTAAATACTTCCATATGTTATAAATAAATGAACATAACTTGGAAAAAATGCTTACTTATTACATATTATCTTTAATGTGATAGATTCACTATGATTATTCTAAACAATATATTTAATTTACAATAATCAAATCTATATACATATATATGAATTATAAATTTCCATATAATATGTACTGTATATAAATAATCAATTTTAAAAACAATTAGTAATGGAGGCTTTTAAGTAGGACTGATGAAATTTGTAGAATATTTGACATGAAAATCAAACATTTAAACATAAAACAATAATTATAGATGGAAATAATAAAAGTGAACAAGTAGATGGGGGCTGCTTCAAATATTTAGAAAGTTGTTTTATTTAATGAAAGAAATAGTAACAAAAATATAAAACCAGAAGAGTAATAATTAAAGAAACCTTGATTATGGATAGATTACTTTGTTTACATTAATTAAAAATGGAACTTTTTTTTTAAAAAAGCACATTAATTTTTTTATCTAGAACCATGGTTACATATGACTTAGATAAGTAAAAAAGGAATTGGAGAAAAGTGAGAAAGAAAAGTTGAAAAGCTTGTATTTAAATAATTAAAAGATTATTCATTAAGTCAAAAAATTGTGAAGAGGAAGATAAACCGAATTGAACATATACTTAAGAGACAGAGATTTATAAGAATTGTTGAAAAATGTTTGGGAAAACTAAGAGGAATAGGATCAATAAGAGGTTGGCTGATGAGCTAAAGTAAGGAAATAGTTACTAATTTTTAGACCATAAATTTTTAACAAAGGTACCGAAAAATGTAATGATTTTTACATGTATTATTTAAAAATGAAAAAAAAATTTAATAACTGTGCATTGAAGTTTAAAAATATATAGTTATTACAGTCAAGCCAATCAGAACTGATTCTAATAATATGCAGGAAAAATTAATGGTTTAAGAAATCATGAAAATTTAAAATTAAAACAAAGAAATTTAAATAAAAAAGTTGAAAATAATATATTCTTAAATGATATAAAAAAACAAAAATAAATATTCTTTTATTGTAAAGAAAGCTTTAGTCATATTGTTGCAATTTTCTTTTATTTGTCTGTTCAAATTAGGCACTTTTGGACTAGCCGTTATTGAAAATAACAAAAGAGAAACTAAAATTAGTTGAGGAAAAACTAAACATATATCTTTTTAATATTTCACCTACCATTAATAAAATGTGCAACTTGCAAGAGCTATAAATATCACAGGTAAAACTGACTTATAGCGGTCTCGACACTTCGCCCTCTATTTTTAAAAAAACTTAACTACATTTTTTTCCCAACTAAGTGCATCCAACTTTAATCAATGTATCTAAATATAAATAAACTATATCTAAGTATAAATGTTAAAAAAAAAAATTAAAGAAAACTTACATTTTGATGCATAGTTTTCACTTGTAATGTATATATAGCGGTGTTAACTGTATATATAACTATAAATAAATAAACTATATTAACTATAAATGTTTTTACATAAAGATGAATAAATTAAAAAAAATGAACGAACTTACATTTCCTGCAGGCATGATTTGTGATTCGAACTATGTTCTTCTCACTATGTAATTGCAAAGTATATCTAATTATAAATGTATTTTTTACATGAAGATTAATAAATAAAATGTAATAAAACCTATACTTTTATGCTCTATTTAGAGAAGATAAGTGTCACCAATAAAGTCCCTACTGTAAAAATTATGAACTACTTTTGTCACGTATAATTTTTGCCATGTGTAATTCTCTCCCCCCCCCCCGTCCATTTACTTTTTTGCCGAAAAAAGATTCAAATCAATGTTAAAACAGTTGTTCACAATTTGACATACTTGGTTTTAACATTGATTTGAAACTTTTTTCGGCAAAAAAGTAAATGGGGGGGTTTACACGTGGCAAAAATTACACGTGACAAAAGTAGTTCATAATTTTTACAGTAGGGACTTTATTGGTGACACTTATCTTCTCTAAATAGAGCATAAAAATCTAAGTTTTATTACATTTTATTTATTAATCTTCATGTAAAAAATACAATTATAGTTAGATATACTTTGCAATTACATAGTGAGAATAACGTAGTTCGAATCACGGATCCTGCCTGCAGGAAATGTAAGTTCGTTCATTTTTTTTATTTATTCATCTTTATGTAAAAACATTTATAGTTAATATAGTTTATTTATTTATAGTTATATATACAGTAACACCACTAGATATACATTACAAGTGAAAACTACGCATCAAAATGTAAGTTTTTTTTATTTATTTTTTTTTAACATTTATACTTAGATATAATTTATTTATATACATTGATTAAAGTTGGATACACTTAGTTGGAAAAAAAATGTAGTTAAGTTTTTTAAAAATAGAAGGCGAAGTGTCGAGACCGCTATAAGTCAGTTTTACCAATATCACATAATATATATTACTTATGTATAATTTTATTGTAATTACCGATATTAGTTATAAATTTTCTTACTGAATATTCATAAATATTTTTTAATCATTTTATTGGAAAAACTTTATAAATTATATATAATTATATAAATAAATGTTAGTGTGATAAAAAAATTTGCCAAATTAGACGGCCACTATTAGAAAATAGATTAAAACACTTGTCTAAATGGCAGAACAACAGACAATTGTAGAATTGATGCAGATTGGCAAATGAATAATAATGATGGTGGTAATAGATAGACACACATAAAATAAAACTGAAATTTGATAAACTAATAAAAAATAATCAACAATTTTATTTTTTTTATTTACATTTTTATTTATCAGACATGCAATGTTTGTCAGTTTTATATATTCAGTATTTACTACATTAAAAAAAAGCTATTTGAAATCCTAGTAGAAATGCCAAATATTAATTTCATTCTCAATACTGAATCATTCCTTTTTCTTGGTGATGATAAATGAAGATTTGTCAATATTCTGACGTTTTATTTTTTATTTTTTGTTTGTTTTGGTTTTTTGGTGATTATTTTGAATAAAAACTATCTATCAACCAAAAATTCAGGAAATTAATTTTGAAAATAAATCACACACAAAAAAGATCATATACAAAATTCATTACAAAACTGTACACATACAAAATATTAAACAAAGTAGCATCAAAAAATTCAGTCTTAATAGTAAAAAAAAAAAAATCACTAAGAATATGTTCCTCCTTTGTTTTTGCTGTCTATGCTTATATGTTATGAATGAATATGAGTGGCAAACAAAAAGCATTCTTTCTTTTAAACAAAAAACATTCTTTTATATATATCATCACCTTCATGAATTATCTAATAAGAGTCAGGTCTCAACTAAACCAAACTATTCATAAATATGTATAACAATTCCCCTTCTTATATTGAAACAGTAAGATTCGTATTCGAATCTTAAGTTTCACCTTTTTCTGTCGTCTCTCACTGACCGGTCTATCCCGCCCAAATTTAAACTTTTTGGTATCGAATTGTGTGTGTAGCAATCTTAGAAATGTATAAATATATGTAGAATTCAGCATAAACACGCACACATTTCGATCTCAAATTAAACGCAATAAATAGGGATAAAATAATATAATTTAGATTTCTTTTAGTTATATAATTTTGTATAATTTTAATCATTTATTTTGGATTATAAAGTTCGTATTTATTGCTTTGTTTAAATTTCATTTAATAATAATTCTAAAAATATCTGATGTAATATTTAATTAAAAGTTAAAATAATCTTATGTTCCCTTTTTGTTTTTGAAATTTAAAAGCATCGGTCAGTGATAGATAATAGATTAATTAAAGAAAAATTCCCCAAAATTAATTAGTAAATGTAAAATGTAAACAATAGAATGGCAGCTTTCTTTAATTAAAAACCAACAAAATGCATTGATTATCCTCAGGGCAGATTAAGTAGAACCTAAAAATATCTTAACAAAAATGTGAAAGATCAAGATAAAAAAAGAGGCCATCTTAGACTTGCTGGAGACATTCACTTAAACTTTAGCTTTGCTCTCGATCATGGAGAGTCTCCAAAATAATAAAATAATTTGTTCCTGCCAAGGTATGACCGAGTAAAGCACCTAGATTATTCTCCATCGGGAGGTGGCCCATTGGATGCTGAACTTTCCATTGCCCGTCATAAATTCACCATGAAGATCTGCTGCCTGAAATAAATGAAAAGGCTGCTGCTGCCATGAAATTAAATGAATATCTAAATACAAGAAAGAATTGCCACACATGAACTATCTGCTACTTAACCAATGGACTCGGAAAACTTCGTATAAAACAGGTACCTGTCTGTGTTCAAACTCTAGAGTACTCTAATAATATGCTATAGCTCTTCTTCATACTACTGATCTAAATTTATAAAATGTAAAACTACCATATGTATAACTAAAACTGAATAATTAATTTAATGTGTAAATTTCTCTAATAATCCAGCTTACATCACTCTATCTTTCTTGGGTACGTATTTCTATAATCTACATTTTTATCTATAGTTATTATTTAATTATTGCATGCTCATAATTGTCTCAAATTTCAAAGTTTAAATCTATGATCGCTTAAAAAAATGAATGCGTGTCCAATTTTCATTAATATTTACTTTCTTTAATAACTTAACTTTCATATAAATCGACACGCATTCAATGCTTCATTTATTGTAATGCAGGGGTCTACTACTTCGCAAATGGCTGACGTATTAGTTATAATAATTCCCAAGTTATACATGTTTTGTATTTATTAAATAATCAGTGAATAATTCCAGAAAATTACATTTCTTTGAGAGTCACCAACGTTCTTTAGTAAATGTTGATAATGTAGAGCCGAATTAGAAATCTATTTAAATCTCATCATAATCAATTATCAGTATACATGTGTTACGTTTTAGAGACGCGATGATCCATTCCGCCGTGAAATTTCCGGATTCTTCAGGGTTGAAATTAACCCCAGTCGTCCTACACAAGCGGGCATAATGGGTGCTCCCGTAGGATTTGACAATGTCATGCAGCCAGCCGGCAAATCGCGCCACGTACCGCTTGTCCCTGGTTATGCTTATGTGACACCTTACTTCGTCGGACCAAGGCAGAGACCAGTCTGATATTCTTATAAACCCATTCGCGGCATTGCAGTTTCGGTATACTGCCATTCCATATCGCCTTTCTAAAGCGTACCACGTGTTCCTTTGCTCAATTTTATTATTCTATATATCACTCCGCCTCTGCATTATCTTCATAATTCACTCTCAAATAAGTGTTTGCCCTTAGTCATAAAATAAACATTTAAATTAAATAAATATATGTCCACCGCTGCTCTTAAATCTTACTTTAGACTCTTGCATTGCAAAGGTATAAATTCCCCAAGGCATGCATTAGAAATACTTACTCGAGAATTTTAGGTAGCTAGATTACGCAAACAAATAAATGTATTCCTTTTGTAAACACTACAGTATCGGAAATACCGCTACTGAAATCCTTAATATAAAATAATGTCTAAATAAATAAATGTATTCTTTAAAATATCATGTCGCAAATCCCGCTACTGAAGCTTTGAATCCACAAATATTATTAGTAAATGATTGTTTTATTAAAATGTATTAATAAATAATTTTAAACTATATGTCTGCAGTTACGTTTCATTTATTCGATACCCATTCTATCTAAATTTCCTCGATTATGTAAATATGAAAGTTTAATTAATATTAGTTTGATTATTGGCTAACTCGAGAATAAAATCATGAATCTCTTGCATCTCCCTGACCACCGTGCCTAAGGAAATATTTACTAATGTCGCATCAGATGCGTTGTTTCGTGGATTGTATTGTGGAACCGATAAACTATGTTCGAACTCAGTACCACGGGTGGCTTCGCTACTCAATGGTGCTGCTGTTCTGTATGGTGGTCGAATTCTGCACTATGTTTACGAGTCACACGTTTTCTGACCGTTACAATATCAACTTACTTTTTCTCCTACTTCTTATTTTTTATTTTACACAATGCACAACATGTCTTTCATAATTTTCTTACTATGAAGTATAAACACAAGTTAATATCTATTCCTCCTTATTATTCTTTAATAAATAATCTTTTCTTATTTCCACTATTCAACATTTCTGCATTGATATTTTAAACATGCATTTCCAATTTTTCTTCAATATCCATTACCTTCAATCTTTCTCATAATTTTTTTAAATATCCACTGATCTACTCTATACAAAGCAACACTCTAACTGAACATCTAGAAAATTTCATTAATTTCAATAAATCATAAAATGATTTCTTACTCCCAATAAAAGTCACTTTAAACATTGCAATTCTAACTTTAAATTCTTCACCACTACCATTGTAATGGTCCAAGTAATCAAATATTCAAATTTTGTAACTTGCTATTCAATCAATACATTTTGTTCTATCAATGATAGTTATCATTCAATTTAAAAACACCCTTAGTGCATATAAGTACTATTACATCATTATATTGATATATATTGAAAATAAATAAAATATATGATAGAAATGAATTAAAAAGTTTAATAGTTATTTAATATATCTATGCATATAAATAATATATATGTATGATAAATTTATTTTACTTTGCTACATTTAATTTTTGAAAAAAATTAAACTTTTGTAAATTTAGAATTAAATAATGAATTCATTACATGAAAATGAATAAATCTTCAAAGAGACTAAAATCACTTATCTGAACTATAACATCATTCTTTAATTAGACTATGAATTTTCTTCATTTATTTATTATTTTTTATATAAAATTATTAAACATTTATTTCTCAATATATATTTACTGTTTAAAGTGAGATTTTCTTTGACTATTATAGTTTCTTAAATAGAAATTAACCTCCAGTAAAAACTTTATTGTTTAGAATTCACTTTTTATGTTTATTGTTTTATTATATACTCGTCTTTATTTTTATTCATAAAATAATTTTTTTACATTTCAGATAACTTTCATTTTTTGGAATTATGCTTTTGAAAATAGATATAATACAAAATAATTTTTATCTCAATCCAAAATAAAACAAACAAAAAACTTGTGCAATTAGCAAAAAATAGGCTGCTTAACGGTGAACACCTATTTTGGTGAATAGAAAAAATAATTAATTAGAGCATAATATAATTAATTAGAGCATAACATTTTAACTGTTTGATGAAAAAGACAGTTACAGAGCACAGTTTAGGATCCATGAAAATAATTACACTGAACTTTAAATCATGATGCAGTAAACTATTACTTGAAGAATCTGCAAGATACAATACTAATAAACTTACACGAATCTGTCAATTAATAATTTCACAGAAATATCTGGCTGATTATTTTCATGAAGTCCATTCTAGTGATCTCTATTTTTTTTTAAAAAAATTCAAGTTTGAGTTTTGCTACAGGCTGCTACCTTCCAAGATCAGTATTTGTTTTCATGATTCTGATAGCTACAATTTTACTTTATATAAAATATCCACTTAAAAATAAATTAACCAAATCTCCAGTGAATGAATCTTGTATGATTTTCTTTCTTTTTTTTTTTTTAAGGAGAATTTTATAGACTATACATTTTTGTTTTATGGTAAATAATTATTTAAAAAACTTTGTTAATTTGTAATTAAAAATGGGTCAGCAGTTACAATGATATAAAAACATAAAAAAAATAGCCAAAATAGTGTTTAATTGGTTTATGAGTAAAGGGCAGGCAACAAGATGAGTGAGAAAGGTAATGCGGTATGCAAAAGACTTGGATAAAGAATTTATATCAGTATATTTGTACAAAAGATCGGATGATTGTTGAGTGTTATAGTGGTAAGGAATGGGATAAAAGAATAGATTTATTAATAAAGAATAGGTAGTTAGAGAGATGGAGAACTAGTATGGAGAGTAAAAAGAGTTTAAATATATATAGAAAGAAACAAAATATTAGGTGCGAGTTAATATATGATAATAATAAGAAAAGTAGTTTATTGTTTAAGGCTCAACAGGATCTTTAGCAACAAGAGAATATACATGTAAATGGAAAAATATGGGTGATTTAGTCTGCAAATTATGTAAAGAAGGAATAGAAAATATTAGGCAGCTGTTAATTGGAATGTAAATGCTTGAATACAGAAAGGGCACATATAATGAAGTTATGAAAAATAAATATGAAAAAAGTGATTATACAGAGAATATTGGTTTTTATGTTGGGTTTGGGAAAAGATAAGGGGGATTTAGATATAAAGGCCATAGGGTTGACAAAGATTATGTTGTGGAAATGGAATGGAACAGAATATGGGAAAATGTAGACTGGGTAATGTAAAATAAAGTAGCTAACCGGTTTCTCTGGGCATAATTGCAGAGAGATTCTTGACTTCGTTTAAGGAGAAGCTACAGTACATCACATCACATCGATGGATGAAGATGGTAATGCGATATGCAGAAGATTTCGATAAAGAATTTATGTCAGTATACTTGTACAAAAGGTGGAATGATTGTGTTAGTAGAATTGTTGAGTGTTATAGTGGTAAGAAATGAGATAGAAGAAAAGATACATTAATAAAGAATAGGGAGTTGGAGAGATGGAGAACTAGTATGGAGTAAAAACAGTTTAAATATATATAGAAGGAAACAAAATATTAGGTGCGAGTTAATTTATGATAATAGTAAGGAAAGTAGTTTACCATTTAAGGTTCTAATGGGATCTTTAGCAGCAGGGGATTATACACATAAATAAAAAACATGGGTGATTTAGTCTGCAAGTTATGTAAGGGAGGCATAGAAAATATTAAGCATTTGTTAATTGAATGTAAATGCTTGAAATCAGAAAGAATACAAATAATAAAGTTGTGGAAGAATAAACATAAGAAAAGTGATTATACAGAAAGTGGGTTATTGATTTTTATGATGGGTTTGGGAAAACATAAGGAAGAGTTAGATATAAAGACCATGGAGTATACAAAGATTATGTTGTGGAAATGGGATGGAGCAGGATATGGGAAAACTTAGGGTGGCGAATGGAAAGGGAAGGTATAGTGGCTAACAGGTTTCTCTGGGCATTGTTGCTGAGATTCCTGATTCCATATAAGGAGAAGTCACAGTGCATCACATCATATCACACAGAGCTTGAGATATTAGCAGTAGTGAAAACCCATCTAAGAGAAGAACCTTCACTGGAAAGTTTGGGATGGAAAGGTATAAATAGAAAAGAATATGACAAAGAAATGGTGGTATAGGAGTTATGTCAAAAAAGTGTCAAGAACATTTGTGGCTTGAAATAAGGTTAGGAAGACAGGGAATGAATGGTAGCTATAGTATATATGGCCACTGGAGATAGTTAAACTATAATGGAGTGGAACAGTAGCATATATAAATGCCTAGTTAAGAATACACAAAGTTTCAAAAAAAGAAGAAGAAAATAATGGTTATAGGAGATATGAATGGGCATATTGAAGAAATTGATGACATGGTTAACAAGAATTGACAGTTTTTGAAAAGGTTTGTCAGAGAGTGAATTTGAGCATTGGAAATTTATCAAATATTTATGAGGGACAATACACATGGTCTAGAAATGATATATTTCACACAATAGATTATGTATTAGTAGATAAAGAAGGAATGGATAAAGTACAGAAAGTTAAAGTGTTTGATAACGAAAAGATAGAGAGCATGCAATAGTGATCATGATTTCTTTATAATAAAAATGGTTAGTAATGTGATGGAAAATAGTAATAAAAGTAGAAAGGATAGTGAAAAATATGGATGAAGAATGAATGATAAGGATAAATTAAAAAGAATATAAAATAAAAGTAGAAGAAATCATGGAAGAGTTTGTTAGGGATGAATATAAAGAGTGGTGTGGTAAAGAAGAAAAAGTGACAAATTGGGTTTTAGATAAGAATACTCAAAAGAATAAAAGTAATATAAAAGTAAGATTTAATAAAGGTGTAAAAGAAAAAGGAAAAGCATGCCGAGAATACAAATGTGCTATTAAAAACAAAGAAAGTAAAAAAGATGTTAACATTAAGTAGAAAAACTAAAAGAAGTTGGTTAAAATAGATAATTATAGAAAGAAATGAAGTTAAATATTAAATTATTGGAGGATATTAATAAAAATGGAAGAAATGGGAATAAAAAATTATGGAAATATATTAAAAGAAAGAATGTAGGGGAGAGAGAAATAGTATTACTAAATGATAAGAAAAAAAGTATAGCTCTACAGAAGAGTTAGAGACAATCTTAAATAAGTATGTTATGGAAATCGAAAAGATGTTAGATATGAAGGACAGAATGATAACAAAAATAAAAGTACGCAGTAATGGAAATATTAGTTTTACAGAAAATGAATTGAATGAGGCTGGGAAGAAATTAAAAAGTGGAAAGGCAAGAGGTTTAGAAAGATGGGAAACAGAGATGGTGAATTTAGGAAATAAGGTAAAATTAAATATTGTCATGTTTTAATAAGATGGTCCAGAAGACAGAATTTCCAGATAGCTGGAATAATACAAGAGTAAGGCTATTATTTAAAGAAAAGGGTAAGGACCATAATAAAATGAACAATTATAGACTGATAGTTATCACATCTTTTATTTGCTGATATCTTCTTGTTCACAGAAAGTAGCGAAAATATGGAAGTTATATTAAAGAATTTAGTGAAGAAAATTTCAAAAGTTAATGATGATAAATGCTGGGGAAAGAGAGGAGAAATAATTTTTATTGGGGGATATATAACTATTTGGGAATCATCTGAAATAATCAGAGCAATTGCTTGGGTGAATCGAAGAAAAAATTGATAAATGAAGCAAAGAAAGGGATTGATAAAGAAATTAACAGTTTTCATATAATAAATATGATATAGCAAGAATTGTATGGAAGGGAGTAGTAGTAGCAGGGTTAACTTTGTAATGATGTGTTATGTGTTAGTCAAGGTATGTTAGATTAGGAAAATATGCACTAGATGCAGATATGTGGATGGCAAAGGACACAATTCAAGGAAAAATAGGATGATAACTTTTATATGAGATATGCAAAAAGCAAAATGAAAATGGTCAATAGATTGCAATTTATGGATACTAAGATAATAGCCAAAATAGTATTTAGTTGGTTACGAATAAAGGACAGGCAACATGATAGGTGAGAAAGGCAGTATAGTATGCAGAAGATTTGGATAACGACTTTATGTCAGTATACTTGCACAACAATAATTGTGTTGGGAATATTGTTGAGTGTTATAGTGGCAAATAATAGATAGAAGAATAAATGCATTAGTAAAAAATAGGAAGTTGGGGAGATGGAAAACTAGTATAGAGAGTAGAAAGAGATTAAATATATGTAGAAGTAAATAGAATTTTGGGTGTAAGGAAGGCATGGAAAATATTAAACATCCGCTAATTGAATGTAAATACTTACAAGCAGAAGGGGTACAAATAACAAAGTTGTGGGAGAATAAATATAAACAAAATGATTACAGAAAGTGGGTTATTGGTTTTTATAATGAGTTTAGAAAAGGAGGGATCTAGATATAAAGACCATGGAGTGGACAAAGATGATGTTGTGGAAATGAGATGGAGCAGGATAGAGAATAATAAGGGATAAAACTAGAGTGGGGAATGGAAAGATAAAGTAGGATGGCTAACTGGTTTCTCTGAGCATAGTGGCTACATCACATCACAGGGGCAACATATTTAATTTCTCAGTTGCAAATAAAGCATAAAAAAATATTACCACGTTCAAATTTCATAGTAAAAAGTTATATATTTTAGGATGCAGTTGTTGACAATTTGTGATTTATTTATTTTCAATACAAAAATACATCAAAATCCTAATCATTTGCAGAGAAATATTGCATAAATATATAAACCAATGGAAACAGCATTGACACTTATGATTAGTTAGATTACTAAATTTAGTCAACTTTTAGGATAAATTTATCATGTGATAAATGAAATTTGATTAATTTATCTATTTCATAAAGAATGTTACCTTTAAAACTATTCAAATTAAAAACATTGTATTTGAAATACAACATTGTTTATAAAAAAGCATTATAATAGTCAATTTTAACTGCTGTTAATAACTCATATTATTATTTCACTTAAACATTACTTAAATATATTTAATTATCAACTACATTATATTCTTTTAAGATTTGCAGTAAATAACGAGGATAAATACCAGAGCTCTAAAACAAAGGATTCTGGAATATCATGCTTTTATAATTTATACTTGATCTATTATATCTGTCTATTATATATATAAATTTGAAAATTGGTTTGCTACTTTAGATATTGCACCAATCTTCATTAATCTTATATGATTTTTTTCCTTTTTTTTTTTTTTGATTTATGGTATTTAATTATTTTTAAAAATTGGTAATTCTCTACTAATGGGCACAATTACTTATCTACATAATTTTTGATCATATATTTATTAAGTCAGTACATCTACAATATTAGCATTAATTTAAATTGCATTTACAATTACATTTATAGCTTAGGTTCTGAAATCAAGCTATATTTTAGTTCAGGTGAGAATATAAAAAACTAACTGCCTACTGATCACTCTATAGTCCAAATATTTTTGTAAAAATGATAAGATAATTATTTATTTCAAATTATTTTATTTTATGTAAGAGCCAACTTTTTAAATATCAAAATTATCATTGATTTTGCTAAGTTAATATTTGAAATCCAATTCTAATATTTAAAAAATATACTAACTAAAATTATTTAATAATTATTTTATTTTTTTTAATTCATATTTCTCATTGTTTATATCTATATACAAATAATTACTAAGTTAATATTTCAAATTCAATTCTACCTAATATTTAAGAAATATACTAAAGAAAATTATTATTTAATATCTATATTTAAATATCCTGATGATTATCAAAGTTTTAGCTTGCTCTAAACAGATCCAGAAATATAATAATGTATAATTGTGAGTAGGTTTATGCTTACCATAAATAGGTAGTGACTCAGAGAATATTATACTGCAACATCTTTAATAAAAATATAATAATAAAGTCAGTAACTTTGAAAGTAATATGATGCTTCATTAATTAATTCTGTCTTCTTGGTAAACACTTCACCAATACCCAAGCATTAAATATCAACACATAAATTGGCATCAATGACAATTTAGATAAGAGTATAGTATTTTTAGCAATCAATAAATTTCTGATTATGCTAATTCTTAACTTTAGCATCCTCAGTTGGGAAAAGCTAAGTCTCATTGTGCAATGTTATATAAATTTTGAGGGACTCGAGATGTAAACAACTGTGGACCCTTAATATTTTAGCATATCAATGTGTAGGTGAGATACTCATGTAAAATTTATTATAATATATAACACACATTCATATGTTTTTGTGTGCTGTGTAACAATATACCCCTTTACCCTTAGGGATAATCCCTTCTGATTTACATTTACATAAGAAAGTTAAATGATTTTCTACTTTAACCAGTTTTAGACATAATTTTACAATTGGATAATATTGTAAAAATCTTAGTTCTAAACAACTTACCGATGGTGAATTATCAGTTCTTGAAAAAGGTTTGAATTTCGCCATTACACCATATACTGTCCCACTATTGGATATAATGGCCACCACTGATGAGGTGACCCAAAATTTGAATCTAGAGGAAGCAGCAGAGTTATGCTGGAGAGTAAAAAGAACATTGGAAAGACATCAAGTGTACAAGCAGAAGTCAAACATTTCATGTGATGAGAGGAGAGCTATTAAATCTCTCAAACAGGATATAATCATTCTTCCTGCTGACAAAAGTAACACTACAGTTGTAATGGATAAAACTGATTATGATAACAAAATACAAGGACTTCTCACAGCAGGCCTATACAAAAAAGTAGCAAAAAATCCAATTCCAAATACAGAGGTAAAACTACAAGCATTACTCCGGAAGCATCGCAGGTATTTCAGTGATTCAGAAAAAAAAAAATTAACTTCGTATTTCAGCAAGATTCCTCACCTGTATGGACTGCCTAAAATCCATAAAAGAGAATGTTCCATTAAGACCTATTGTTAGTTCTAGAAATTCACCCTGTCAAAATTTGTCAAGATTGCTTCTCGAAGTTCTTAGTCCATTGGCATATAAGACACCGTCTTTCGTCGGGGATTCTAAGCACTTTATAGAATTAGTCAGGAACATGAAAATGGAAAAAACTGACATATTAGTAAGCTTTGATGTGGAAAGTCTGTTTACAAATGTTCCATGTGATGAAGCATTGTCTATTGTAAGGAAAAGGTTATATGACAATAATAGTCTACAAAGCAGAACAGTTCTACCTATTGATAGTATAATGGAATTATTAACATTCTGTGTAACAACAACATACTTTCAATATAACTCAGAATTCTTCCAACAAAATCAAGGGATGGCCATGGGATCATCACTGTCACCGTTGCTCAGCAACATTTACATGGAAGAACTTGAAACAACAGCCATAAATACTACTCCATGTCCACCTAAAGTGTGGCTTCGATATGTTGACACATTTGTAGTATGGCCACATGGCAAGGTAAAATTACAGTCTTTCTGGATGCACATTAACAACATATCTCCTACAATTAATTTCATGATGGAAGCAGAACAAGAACAAAAATTGGCATTCTTGGATGTTCTTGTGACAAGACTCCCTCAGGGCAAACTAAAAACAACAGTATATAGGAAACCAATACACACTGGAAAATACTTGGCATATACATCCAATCATACAAGAAGCATTAAACAAGGAATTGTACTATCACTATGGAACAGAGCGAAGGAGGTTTGTTCAGAAACCAGTGATTTGGAAAAAGAAAAGATTCACATAGAACAAATGCTTATGAAGAATGGTTATCCATCAGCAGTCATCAGAAAAACCTTCAATAGACAACAGAAAGAGACAACAAAAGAGAATACAGTTATTGGAATGGTGGTGTATCCATACATACCAGGAATGGCGGACAAACTAAAAAGAATCTGCAGTCAATATATTAGAACTGCTTTCCAAAGCCATACCACACTTCGAGGAATGCTTACTTCTACTAAGCTTAAACTGAAAATGCTGAAGAACAAAAACTGCATCTATGAAATACCATGTGAATGTGGAAGGAAATACATTGGTGAGACCAGTCGGTCTGTTGAACAACGATTGAAGGAACACAAACTAATGGTTAAAAGAGAAAAAACAGATGTGTCTATCACAGCAGATCATGTATGTACTAATGACCACATGCTTAACTGGGAAAATACAAAGATATTGGATAAAGAGGGAAAAATGCATAGAAGAAAATTCAAGGAAGCTGCTCATATGACAATGGTAAATAATCCTATAAGTCAACCCAGTGTGGCTATACACAATGTATGGAAGCCTCTAATTAATCTTGCTCTTAGGAAAAAATAAAAATAATTAGACTTGTTATAAAAGAAATAAAAAAAATTGGACTCAGGAGGATTTGAGCCAACCCTCAAGTATAAATATATCAAATTTCTACTATATGTTGCCTTTGACAGAATAGCTCAGTTGGTAGAGCGTTTGCCTTAAGTTCAATATACAAGAATCTAAAGGTGCGAGTTCAACTTCTAAGCGAATATTGTCACTGTGCATATAGGCCAGCAACACCTGAAGAAGAGTGGAGAATACTACTACTCGAAACGTTGTGTAATTACTAACCTGTATTGTCTATTTGTGTGTTATTACTAACAAGTTGTTTGTATTTGAAAAGTTTAAATA
Organism: Epiperipatus broadwayi; assembly: GCA_028023455.1. Classification (NCBI taxonomy): domain Eukaryota; kingdom Metazoa; phylum Onychophora; class Udeonychophora; order Euonychophora; family Peripatidae; genus Epiperipatus; species Epiperipatus broadwayi. The sequence goes on from JAQFVV010006246.1 coordinate 7,872,959, forward strand.
AAGTTTAAAATTTTCTATACATTCAATGTTCACTCATAAATGATGGAAATAGTCCAACATATTACATCTTATCTTTATTACTATATTTCACATTTCATGTTTCAGTGACAAATATCATTATGATGATTAAATTATTTTTTTTAGTCTTATTTAGAAGTCTAACTCTATCATGTTTTTCAAGTATTCTAACAATATTGATGCTATAGTAGACCATAAACCTGCAATTAAATAATATGGTACTACTAATCTATATACATAAACATACAAAGTGCATCTTTTTCTTATATAGTCATACTGATTTTTGAATAACTAATAATGAAAAATCAAAGGATATCATTATAACTAATAACTCTTTTATTTAAAAAAAAATGATTACTGCTTTGAGCATCTAAAAATGTGCACATTGTGGCCATACTATGTTGATGATAAATTAATCCATATATCTATTGAACTTAAACCAAGCGTTTAAAATAACTTTATTACTTAAATTATAGACATAAAAAATAAATTATTTTATTTTTTAACATTTACAAGTATAATAATAATATTAGCTAAATGAAAGAGAAAAAAAGTTTTCTAACCTTTCAAAATAATTGTTAATCTGAGCAACATAATTTAATTTTGCTTTTAAGTAAAGCTATTAAATAATATTTAAAGCATTCTATGCCAGATGCGAAAGAAGACATCTTTGCTATAAATCAAATATTAAATTCTCAAAAGAATATATATATTATAATAATCATTATGTGACTGAAATGTTGTATAATAAGCTCTTTATTATATTTTATGAAATAGTGGTTGTTGTTGATAATAATAATCTTTTTTATTTTAATGCATTTTAATAATGGAGGAGAATGGGACTTTTTATATATATGTAAGATATTCAATATTTGAAATGCTGGATTAAATTATGACAAAACACCCACTAATAATAATAATAAGTGAGCATATCATTAGCTTAGTGACAGTTCTATGAATCACCTGCTTTTGAGAATAGAATAAACAATAAGTATTTATTCACCAAACTTTTTTAGTGTTGATCAAGTTACCATTGTCAAAGAATTCTACGTCTTAATATAAAACATTTTCAACTAAACCAGGGTACCCAACCTTTTTGCACTTAAGAGCACATTCTATAATACCGGCCAGATGGCGGGCACCATTTATTTTTTCCACTAGGTGGCGGGCACCATTTATTTTTTCAATGTCAATTTATAGTTAGATATTGTTAATAATACACATAATGTACAAAAAAAATATTTATTTCAAAAATAACATTTTAACGTAAATACCGTTTATATTTTTACGCTGTAAAAGTATAGTATTCCCTACAATTTGATTACAATATAATATAATAATTTATAAGAGATTTTAAAAATTAAATTTATTTGTATCAGATAAATAATTTTTTATCGTGTTCGGATAGCGGCGGGCACACATAAAATGGTCTGCGGGCGCCATGGTGCCCGCGGGCATAGGGTTGGGGACCCCTGAACTAAACCTATAATGAATCTATTTTCAGTAAAAAAAAAAACTTTAACCTAAAAAGAGTAATCTATAAATTATATATAAAAAAAAAAATTCGAAGACTGATCATATATATATTATGGAGAGATAGAATTAAGCATAACATCAGAAAAATGAAAAAAAGATCCAACATAAAGCTATGAAATAATTTTTTAAAAAATGAAAAATTAAATATCAAATGTTGAAAAATGTTCTACTAGAAAGTGTGTGTGGGGGGAGAGTAATGCAGATTAAAGAAACCTGTTTGTCAACTTAAATAGTCGTCAAGATTTCAAATAAAATAATTATTTTTAAAATTATTTGAAATAAGCAAGATAAAAAGTAAATTTTAATAAGCAGTATATATAGAATACAATAATGTAATTTATACTTCCGAAAAATATGTATCAACTGAATAAAAAAAAAAAAGATACATATTTTCAAAAACTCCGTTCAGCTTCTACTAGCATAATAAATTTAAATTCAAATATAAATGAGCTTATCGTATTTATTAAAAAAATACTTCAAGATTTATACAGTAAATTTAATTTTTAGTACTTTATAAAAATAATCAGCTGAATCTTAGATAAAAATATGATCCTTTTTTTAAAGCAGTATTCTGTTAGCTTTTTGGGGTAGTACATAGATTACAATAGATTATTTTTCTCTTTTATCCAAAACAAAAATTACTATTTAATAAAAATAAAATTTAACACAATTCATAAATCCTTAAATGCAAGTCCTTGGGCACTGTTGCAAAAATAATATTCTTCAATTTTAGGATGACTTCGATAACCAACTTTTATCTTGAGACAAATTTTCTTGAATTTAAATTCAAAAATTCTAAAGGAATAGAAATTGCTTTTGGAGAAATGAATTACCTCAGCATATAGGTAATCTATTTTGAGTCTTAAGTAATTTTATACATTATCTTTGACTACATATTATACATATTTCTTGTATTAGGACTCTGATCTTGTATGGATATGACATTAGTGAATCATCATTGTAAAAAACACTATTTATAAAAGTTGTAATATATATATATTTGAAGCTTATAAGTCTGACTAGCAATTCTCTTAGGGTTTTTCTATAGTAATTTCTAAAAAAAAAAATTTTTTTTATTGTTTTATTCAATATTACAGGCAATATTTGCATAAGCTTTTGAAGCTATCAAAATTTGCAGGGAATTTTACTATTATAAAACACTAACACTTATCTCCCAATGTTTGAAAATTAGAGAAAATATAAAATTAAATTTATATTTAATGTTAGATTAATATTGTTAACTTTCTTTTTCAATAAAAAGATGAAAATGAAAACCTACACATATAAAATAATGTATGTCTGTGAATATTAAAAATACAAAAAAAAATTTTGAACCTCCAAGTCATTCTGAATCTAAGCACCTGATACTGATTGAGATTCATGTTAATTTCAAAGCTTGCATGTAAATTTATTGATTTATCTCAATATTACTTTCCCCCCTTGAATTTAGAAATTATCAAGTGGAAATTAAAAAGCCCCAGCTTCAACAGTATTTAATTTATTGATTGGTGGCTGTGAAGTAAAAATAAAACAAACGGTTTTATTGGATTTCTACTTTTGATAAAATTATTTTTTTTATCTCCCCACATACATATGACATAGATATAAATAATTAAAAATTACAAATATATATACATACAATGTCTAGTAAATTTTTAATGACTGGCTCATTAAGAAAAAGTAAGAATAAGAATATTTATGTATATTTATTTTTATTCTTTATTGATTTACAGTAATTTGGATTATAAATCTTTCAGATAAAAAAAAAAAATCATTTTTTTTATAGTAAATTCTACAGAGACAATTTGTGTGCACAAAATATTTTTGGTAACTTCTCCTTAATTCTTTTATCTGTAATTATCTTGCTTCTTTCATAATCTATTGACTTCAATATCTTTGAAAAATTCCCAAATTGCTTGTTTTGTTTTTTATAAGAATCTAAAATTTTTCCTTTAATATGTTGTTTGATAGATAATTTCACGTCTACTATCACTAAATTATGATCCAAACTTATACTAATGCTATTTCTAAATCTATGTCAATATAGAGTGTAACTGTAATTTATTGTTGTCACCTGGACCTTTACATGCATAAAACCTTTTTTGATTATTGAATTGTATGATCAACATTTAGACATTACTTTATAAAAAGCAACAACAATTTATTAATCTTTCAATTATATCATTTATAATATACTTTCTTATCATCTTTATACTATATATACCACAACACTCTATGCTTCTATTACAAGTATATAATAAGCCTTTGTAAAAAAAAAAAAAAATCATTTTTTTTTCTTATGTGATATCTACCTCTTCATCAATAGTAATTCAGGAATTGATTTGCACATTTAAATACTCATTTAGATCATTTGGAAATGTTATAAGTCTAATAATTTATGATATACAATTTTATTATAGCAGTATACATTTTTCTTTCATTATCTCTATGCCACATACCATAAGTTTTAGTAACTAACAGTTACCAAGATCCAAAGCTTCTCAATGATGAAAGTCATAAGCATACAACTAGTCTAGCAATATTGAAAAGAATAGTACTATCATCTGGCATCTACTAATTACTGAAGTTTAGTTGGTGAAAAAAAAAGGTATGCTGCTATAATAGTAATATGTAAGCTAAATTATATGATAGTATGTGATATTTCATTAGTTTTGCACAATTTTATTCTTGGATTCAAGACAACTCGCACTATTCTATCTGCAATTGTAATAACGTTATACTTTTTTTCTTTTTTCATCATACTATCCAATTTGTCTGGCAGAATTCTAAAATATGTAACTTTTCTTAGTCAACTCTTAAGATTTTATTATGACTTCTAGATTATTTGCGGCAAATATGTAAATTAACAAAATGAAATTCTATTTTTGTCTTTAAATAAATCCAAATTTTATCCTCAAATATATATAATAATTTTATATCTGCATCATGAAGCAGCCTATGAATTATTCCAAAGATCACTGTCAATAAAATGGAAAACAAAATTGAAACTAGTACACATCCATCCCATTAATCATTTCCAATAATTCAAACCTTTCCATCAACACTTGTAACATGTTCTCTTAATATAAAAGCCTTATAATATGAATATTGCCAAATATTTTTTTAATACAGATGTCCAATGTCTTAAATAAATTTTGACATAAATAAAAAAATGCCCTGCAACAAAAAAAAAAAAAGATTTTGATTAAGTAATTATCCTAATTTTTAGTTTTTTAAAAATTCTAGAATTTTAGAAGCTATGATCTACCACTCATTTCTAAAAATAGTCATATATCCTCTTAACAATAAACAGCTTTTTTTTTTTTTAAATTCTGTTAAAGATCTTTTTTTTTTTCAAAAAATATCAAATTCTCTTTTTTTTTTAAAAAAAAAAGAGATTAACTTAAAAATATTGTTCTTTTTAACAGTAATATAAGTATAAACAAACAAAATAAAAAGTGATTACTATATTTTCCCAAAATAGTTATAATTCCTATAAATAAGTATGTGAAATTTTAGTAAATAAAAATATTCAACATTTTAAAGAATAATAACAGTATATCATAATTATACAAAGATTTCATTTAAATAGATAAATCATTAGTTTTCAAGAAAACATATTTATGTTCTAATATATAATATGTATTCAGTAGATAATTAGATAAATCACAGGACACAACATAAAATATATCAGTAATATTTGTATACATATATATTAAATAAAAAAATATAAAAAAAATTTTTTTGGCAAATATTTTTTGCCCTTATCAATGTGATATAAATTATTTTAAGACACCAACATATAGCTTTAAAACAATTTACATCACAATTATAAGGGCAAAAAATATTTGTTGAAAAAAGCTTTTCTATATTATATTTTTTTTATAAATATTGCTTTTATATAATATTTTATACTATATTATATTGTGATTTATTCAAATATATGAAAAAGCAGCATAATGGATTACATTTCTTTCCACTTTTGATGATAATTAGATAATGATCAAATGTCATTCTTTGGTCATATTGCCACACTATTTTGTTACTCAAACCTGGCTTTGGACAGAAAACCCAACATGTCCATTCATAGTAAAAAAATATAAAAATTTAATAATGTAGTGTGTGTGTGTGAATGTTATATTCTCTGCCTGAAAATTTGGAATTCAATAAATGCATCAAGATGTATTTCCAAGAATTTTGATCAATCATAGACTAAATCAAGTTGTGGGTAACAATTTTTTCTTCATTTAATTACATCTAATTGTGTGTTTTTTGTTTGGATTTTTATATTATTATTTTTCTAAAAAGATTTTTTTTTTTTTAGATTTCATGGAAAATTAACAAATTTATTTCAATGCAAATATGAATTATAATTCTGATTTCAAATTGATTTCCCAATAGTTATCCATATCTCAGAGGACTTAAACCATTGGAAGTTTACAAAGTCTTCAGAGCAATGAGTACACAATATTTTTCATTCTTTTTTGATATAAAATTATATGAAAATAAACACTATCTCATACTAGTCAGTGCTATCTCTGCTGTAGATTTTTCTTCAGTTTTTTATACAAATATTTTATGTAAATAATGCTTATAATTTAAAAAAAAAATCAAATTTATTTCATTATAATAACTGATCCTAATTTTCCCAAAATAAACCATCTACATAGTAGTAAGATATAGGTATTTCCATAAAGTGAAAGTTAGGACAGACAATAAAGAACATCATTATTGTAACTATTTCCTTTAATATTTTATATTACACAATATCAAAAAAAAAGTTTTTGTTTAGTTATTACCATGTGTGGAAATGAGATATGCTGTGGAACTGCAAATTATACTGTATCTAATTACATGACTTTAATTATATGCTATCCAAAAAAAATAAACAAAAATGTACATAAACAAACAAAAAAAACCATTAAAATTCACAAATTTTATGATATTCGGCAGCCATTTTTCCTTTTCTAAGCATTGCACTAATCACGGAAAAAAAATGTAAAATTTACCAATATGCTAGTAACCATTTTTCCATCTTAGAGTATGTATTAATATATTCTTTGTTTTATATTAAAAGCATATATTTTTTATTCTTGCTTTATTAACATTTCCAAATTTGATATGTGTAATAAAATATTTTCTAAAAGTAATTGCTAAAATTTTGTAAAAATTTTAAAAATACTTAAAATTAATACTGATTTAAAAACATTAAAATGTTTAGAGATTGCAACTTCTTGATAAAGAGACTAGTCTATTATGTTTCTTTATGAGAAAAAAAATATTGAAAAAAAAAAAAATCATGCAGATCATATTTTAAAAATAAACATACAATAGGAATTAGTTTGTTTCTTCTTATTCTTATTGCTTCTGTAAATGCATGAGCAAATACAAATTCAGTAAAATTAAATAAATATCTTCTCAATTTATTATTAATTATATTATTTTACAAACTTTTGTATTTAGTAACCTCTTAATTTATAAATGCATACTTCCTATGTAAAAAAGGGTCTTTGTTACATATATGTGAGTGTTGAAAAGTATTGTACACTGAATATATTAAGTAATAATAAATCTCTTCCAAATAATGACTTCAAACTGTATTGAAATGGTGAATAAATGATTCAAACCTACACTGACTATATTAGGTAATAATAAATCTCTTTCAAATAATGACTTCAAACTGTATTGAAATGGTGAATAGGTTCAAACTCACACTGAATATATTAAGTAATAATAAATCTCTTTCAAATAATGACTTCAAACTGTATTGAAATGGTGAATAAGTGGTTCAATCCCATACTGAATATATTAAGTAATGATAAATCTCTTCCAAATAAAGACTTCAAACTGTATTGATATGATGAATAAGTGGTTCAAACCCACACTGAATATATTAAATCTCTTTCAAATAATGACTTCAAACGGTATTGGTATGAGAAATAAGTGGTTCAAGCCCACACTGAATATATTAAGTAATATTAAATCTCTTTCAAATAATGACTTCAAACTGTATTGATATGATGAATAAATGGTTCAAATCCACACTGAATATATTAGGTAATAATAAATTTCCCAGTAATGACTTCAAACCGTATGGATATAATAAATAAGTGGTTCAAGCCCACACTTGTATGATATATAAAATAAAAATAAATACTTGGGATTCCTGGATTAAAACACATATTACTCAATACATGGATTAAAATAAGTACTTCAAGATACTTGGATAGAATAAATACTTCAAGATACCTAAATAAATTAATTACTTCTATACACATGGATATGTATCTATACAGATGAGGGAGTTTCAAATCTAGAAGGACAATTCCCACTCAGGAACAATCAGAAAAACATCTGTAATGTGCACACAGATATGAAGACAGCCAGTATAGAGACTGTCAGCAAACTTTTCCTTCTTCTTCTTTAAGAACTTTATAAGTCATATTGTTATTAAATAAAATTATTGTTTCAAAATAAATAATACCTTTTGTCAGTTTCATTTGCATCATTCATCTATTTATGCACTGGTTCACAAGAATCTCATGCCTCCTGAGCTATGTTCGGGATAACCAGACGATGGTAAGTAAGATTGTAGTGAGATGGAACTCTAGTGGTGCCATTTGGGAAACCAGACATAAATTTCTAGATGCTTCCAGTCTCTATGGCGCTACATCCTCCGACAAGCACAAAATATTGTTATGGGTAGGGTAACATCTGCATTGGGGAATGCCAATCGATAGTTCCTTCCTGCAATATGCTCATCAGAAAATATTTACAGCCGATGTAAAGAGGTTGGATGATCTTGTCCGGTTACAATATATTACAGGGAAAATATTTTACAAGTTGGTTTTGTAATTTCAAATTTAATGACTGTACATATTTTTTTTCATTAAACATTCATTTATCTGTTGAATTCCTATTTTAACCCAAACTGATATCAATGAAATATATTTGAGCTGTTAAGAATATTCAGACTAGATGAAAATAGTTCCAAATTTCCATTTGAAAGTAAAAACATTTCATCCAAAGCAATCGAAATGGAGCTACTGCTAGTGTGTAGTTACATTAGCAATAGAATAATTTAAAAAGTAAAATAATAAACAGTGCCACTAGTATTAAAAAAAAAAAAATCTAACAATAATGATGACAGATGTTGGCATGGGTCAATGACATAAAAAATAAATAAATAGATGTGTTTAATATTATTAATTAGCAATGATCAATCTCTCCTCCTATAATCCATTCTATAAAAGCACTCAGTAATCAATGGTCACAAAATGTCAGAAGAGCAAGTACCAAGGAATCAAAATTAGTATTGTAAAAAACACATTCGTCTCTTCATGCAGAAACATGTAAACTAGAGCAAATGTATGACATTTTATTTTCAAAAATATAATTATTTTGCAAAATGTCAAAGATGCCAGAAGTTAGTTTACAATTCAAATCACTAAAATATAGTTCTTGTTCAATGTCTTAAATCATATAGCTATCAAAAAATTTAGAGTTCAAATTTTAAACAATAGAAATTTTCAAATCATCAGTATGATTAGCATAAACTAAATAAAGAATGCCTAATTAATAGTTCCAGAGCAAAGCAATGCTTCTAATTACAAATGCAATTAGTGAAATAATTGGTCATGAAAATTATTTACATCCCTATCTAGAAAACCATGATTATTTCAGTAGATCATCACTATCTAAAGCAGATTACGTGTAAATTATAAACACATTATGTCATTTTGTTTTAATATTTGTGCTATGTATGGGTAATAAAAAAAAAATAGCAATTCTATAAGAGAACAGCTAATAATTAACTCTTATAAACATGTTCCATTATATTATTTCCAACACACAGACACATTATCATGAGCACATTTAAAAAAATATGTTTAAAAAGAAATGACGAAATCCCTCAAGAATTATTAAAAAACAATAAGTGAAAAATTAATTTTCCATTTCAGATTTATTACTTTCTCTTAAATAAATAAAAGCTTAATAAAATAAGATGTGAGGTGAGACCTATAAAAAAATCTGTTCCTAAATTTCTAGTTTACAACATTTTTTTTCTTCATAATCATGAATTTTAAATGGGGTTTGCAGATTTCATCAAAGAGCATTAGATTAGATGTTAAATATTAAAACAAATGTCTTGCATCTTTAAGATAAATGATTCAAACCAGCTGGAGTGGATTAAGAAATGGGGAACCCAATGAATGCTCAATTTACAAGCTTTCATTTCCATCTGATAAATGAAAAACATTTTAAAGTTCATTAATAACACTTTTCCCACACTGCTGTTAAACAAATTAAATAATTATTTTTTCTGACAGCTTCTTAATAAGCAATTGCAAATCTATTATTATTGGATTCTTTACAGAAACTAGGAAAAAAAAAGAATTTTAAGAGATAATTTAATAATTTGAAGATAAACTTTTAAAATACATTATTTTCAGAATAGTAAAGAGAACTTTATTATGAATATTTATAATGAGGTTGATTTATTGCTTATATTTAACCCACCCACTCCCTCCTTTCACCCCTATTTTTCTAAGTCAGGAATTAAAGAAACTTCTGCTCATTAGAAAATTGTTCTATTAAAAAGACAAAAGAGATGTCTATAATTACTAAGTAATAATTAATACTTTTTTTTAGGTATTATCAAGCAGAGAAATTTTTTTTGAAACTCGCGTGCAAAAGTATTTAGATAGAAATAGTACCTTCAACTCAGGGAAGGGCTAATGTTACTATTTAGTAGTCAATATTTCATTTTCAAAAAAAAAAAAAAAATTTTACTATTACTAAATAAGTTAAATCATATTACAATAGAACTTTTAGCTTCATTAAATATATATAAATTAAAAATCAGTAGAGTATTTAAATACTTCTACAAATTAAATAATTTCATTTTCTACAATAATGTATATCTAGTATAGGTTAGATTTTTTGTAAACTGACAATGATTTTTAAAAAAAATACTAATTCCAACATTTTGTTAGTAGTTGACAATAATGCTTTTAAAGAATACTGTATAATTGCAACATTATGTTGATTTGTTTAGATATTATAACAATCTATTAAATTATAAGTGTGAAATTATTTTTAAAATTCAAAATTTAAATATGGGTGAAAAACAAATAATAATAATAATAACAAAAATTTTATATTAATATTTATTAAATATTATGAAATAAAATAAAATTTCTTACAGGAGATACTGAGCTTGTAATTTATTTATTTGATTTTAATTTGATATTATATTTTCATAATTCATCAACTTCAATCTTTGGATATGCATTTTAAAATAAATATGAAGATGTTTAAAACAAAAAATTCAAGAAGTAGCTTGCTTTGACTTTTATGAATTGTTACTGCTTTCTAATTTACAAGATATAGACCATGAAGATAATTTGAAGCAGAAAAAAAAAACATTCTTCTATCATATGTTAATTCAAAATTTTATTTAATTAATAAAAAATCTGAAATATTTACCAGATTGAAAATAGATATTAATGTTAAGTAGCAAAAATGGTTTTATAAAGATGATTTTCCCTCTCATAAAAACATATTTTGTTTAAAACTAAGTTAAAAATTACAATAATTAAAAATACTACATAGAAGTTAGAGAACAATGCAGAAAAAAACAATTTTGTTTTGGTATTATGATAATCTTATTAGTAATTTTTTTTATCAATGCTAAAGTGTTAAATTTTTATAATTTTAAATTATATGTAAAACACTTTTACTTCTCACAAATATTAAATATTCATATTTTTTAAAGTTGAATAAAGTAACTGAGCTATACATATTTTCAATATTTTAATAGTATACAGAAGGAAAATGACAATAAAAATCAAATTTATTTTGATTATCTTCCTTTCTATTCAGGCAGAAATATATATTAACTTTTTATATAATTTTATTACCCTTGAAAAAAATATTTATTTACGCTACAGAAACCTTTATATGACAGTGAAAAGTTTTTCTTTAATTTTTTGGCCGTTTTAAAAAAAGACATAAACAGTTCATTTTTAAAAAACACTTTTTTTAAGAGGGGAGGTGACGTGGCGGGGAAGATTTGTTTGATTTTTAATTATCGACTTCTTTTTTTGATTTCCTTTTTGGACATTTATGTTATTGCACAGTTCTTTATTATTATTATTTTTTTTGGCCTTTTGAATAACCTCTTAAAACTTCTTTTTTTTAAATAAAATATTACCTACCTACTTTAGAATCATGTGAACAATAAAAACAACATCAACAGTTTCCCATGAAATAATTTATTGAATCAAAAATAATCGAAACTTTGGATAAGTTGTGAACCAAAACAAGTAAAAAAACACAATTTTTGGGGACTTAAAAATAAACATCAGCAAAAAGTAAAATAATAGGGAAGCAAAAAAAAAAGTCACTTCAACATGCTCATCTCGCCTAGTATGGCCCAAAAAAGGTCCTGTCGTTTGTGCAGACGTCGCCACAGGAAGTCGGCTAGGTAATTGTCAAGGGTTGTCCTGGCTGTGCCACACTGCTTCTTGTTCTGCCACTTCAAAACTCCCCATAGTCTCTCAATGTTCTGTGTGTGAACACCTATGGCAGAGTCAACAAAGTGGTAACAGTGATTTAAGGTCAGGTGCAAAAAGCCTGCAGCCTCCAGGTCAGATGTTATATAGCCTTTCCAGAAATCACTGTAGATGGTGGTTCCAAGCTGGATATTGTCACAGATGGCCTGGAGAAGTGTGGCTGTGGAGCGAGAGGGTACCACCACAGTGAAACATTCACTTGTTTCATGGCACACATGCCACCAAACAGCCATTGTTGGGGCGACATCCAGCCCTGGTGGTTCTTCTTCCTACTGAAGAGGGTCTCATCCATTTCCATGATCTTGTCCAAACCCCCTATTTGAGTGTAGGGGCACGAGACAAGGCTCTCCCAGCAAAACTTGCACAGACCAGTTTTCCAGTGGATGAGGGCACTTCTGGAGGAATCCAGACCTCCACACTGCATTCCACGGTCAGTTCGTCATGATTCCAATAGTAGATGAGCCTCACAGCTGCAAATAACAGTATTTTGGAGCCCTCAAACCAACTTCCCTTATGCAGACCACAGGTACGCTTGCAGGAGTGGCAAAAGAATTCCTAGATCCTGTAGTTGACTAAAAGCATGTTTCTCCCACAAGCACAGATCTTCACATCCAGCAGGATTTTCTCTTTCTGAAAAAACACAATAGCGTCAAGTCCTGTGGCCAGCAATTCACTCAGCTTCAACCAATTTTGTCAACTTGCAGGTGTCATTTTACTGTTCTCGCATGGATTCACACATACACATGCGTTTGTTCATGAAATTGGAAAAAACTCTGCTGAAAAAAATAACCTTTTGAAGTTGTGTGCAGTCGAAAACCGTAAGGAAGCGTATGTGACGAGATGACATTTCATAATATGGAATACTAAATTCCACTAGGTTTTCTAAAAAATTTTCCGACAATGAATTTTTGGAGAGTTTCACCTCTTTCAAATAAGGCCACTATCAAATCAGACTGTAGTGAGGGTTCAATAGCGTCCATGTGAGGAATACTGTCACAATGCAATGGATGTAGTATTTCGTTACATAATTGTAGAATACATCGCCCTCAGGCAGTCTGTTAAGGCTCAAACAACATCTATTGTAGTGTCAGCCACAAGTTAAGCCCGCCAAAATGATATATTGAGGTGCATTGTGTGAAAAACAACACCATCAAGTGGTGGAGTTCAGTATGCATACTATTACCTAAAGAACAAGTACCTCCTATATTTATTATATCTTCCGAATTGCCCAGAAGTTTAAATGAAGAAGTGAGATGGGCAATTAAATTTATGAAGAAATGAAAGGCTCCAGGTAATGATGGAATTATAATTGATATATTAAAAGAAGTAGGTGAAGAAATAGAAATTTTTTTAGCAAAGTTATATTATCAAATGTCTAAATGATAAAGATGTACCAGATGATTGGAAGAATGCAGTATTAATATTAATATTTAAAAAAGGTGATAAAAAGACATTAGAAATTACAGACCTATCAGCATATTATTGGTTTTATACAAAACTTTTACAACTTGTCTACAGAGAACATTGGATTTCCAGCAACCAAGAGCACAAGGTGGATTCAAAAGTAGAAAGAACAAATGAATATGAGTTGCCATTATGCTTTGGATTTGTAGATTATGAAATGGCATTTGATTCTATAAACATTTCTTCAGTGATTAAAGCATTGGATCATCAAGGTATAGATCTAGAATAGTGTCATATTCTAAAGAATATTTATAAAAATGCAACAGCAAAAATTAGATTATATAATGATACTAGGAAAGTCAACAATTAGAAGGGTGTAAGACAGGATGACTCCATATCTCCAAAACTTTTTACAGCAGTGCTGAAAGAAGTATTTTGTAGATTAAAATGGGAATCTAAAGGAGTGAAAGTAAAAGGAGATTATTTAAGTCATTTAGATTTTTCAGATGATGTAGTTGTTTTTGCAAATAATGCTTTAGAGCTGCAGAAAATGTTGCAGGAATTATCAGATGAAAGTAAGAAAGTAGGGCTAAAGATAAATGTTAAAAAGACTAAAGTAATGTTCAATGGATTGATGAGTTAAAAGACGGTACCAGCTACAAATATCTTGGTCAGATTGTTAATACTGATGGAAACATAATGGATGAAATTAATCATAGAATTAAACTTGGTTGGAGTGCTTTAGGTAGAAATAACTTACTAAAAGGAAATATGCCTAAGTGTTTGAAAAGAAAATTTTTTAATAAATGTGTTTTACCAGTTCTTACTTATGGATGTGAAACTTGGACACAATAGAAGTGCACTACAGAGACTTCATACCACTCAAAGAAGTATGTAGAGAGGCATGGAATAACAAGAAGAGAACGAAAACACAATATATGGTTAGGAGAACAAACAGGTGTTATAGACCTCATTGAAAAAATTAAAAGACTGGAATTGGGCTGGACATATTGCTAGAAGGGATGATAATAGATGTACAATTGAAATCGTAAACTGAATTCCAAGAGATTGTAAAAGACCCATAAAGAGACTACATATGAAATGGGTGGATGAAATAAAAAAGTATGCATGGGGTGATGTGACGAAGAGAAGCTAAAGGTTGGAGAAGATGATTTGAACTTGGACTTTCATCCTGCAGTGGATTGATAATGATTGATGATGATATATTTTTATTTATTTCAACATCCTTTTATTAATAAAATATATTTAAATGTAATAAAGTTTTTTTTTTTTGTTTATTTAGGACTGTGTTTATTTCGGATTAAAACAATCCACCTAATCAAATAATCCTGAATTGGGAATTCAGATTTAAGTCTTTTTTTCTCTCAATATGCATTAAATGTATATTATATTTTTAAATTCTTTCATTTTTTTTTAAATACAATTGTTAACTTGTAAAATATTAATTTTAGGCTACAAGGCTTGTCTAAAATTAAATTTTACAAGTTAACAATTGTATTTAAAAAAAAATGAAAGAATTTAAAAATATAATTAATTACATGTAATATACTGTGAAAAAATTAGAAAAAATTCATGAATTAATTCAAATAATATCTGACATAGAATCTAAACTAGGAGAAACTTGAATTTATTTCAGATCACAAACAAGTTTATAATTTTTCAGGTTAGACAACACATAATCATCCGAGCTAGACATCCAATAGTGATTGATAAGTGGTATGAAATGAGGATAGATGCACCTATTACAAAAAAGAAAAAATATGATTGCAATATGTTACAATCTCTTCAAGAGATAACAATAAATGTCAACTATTCTTAGCTAAAAAGTAAAGCATGGACCAAGGTGATCTAAATCAATTACAAAAATGTCAATGTACTGACATAAAAATAATGTTTACATTCCAAACTCTTAATTCTTACAGTACTTAACCATCTTATTCTTGTCTTTTTTGCTATTATTTAAAAAAGAGAGAGAGAGAGAGATGATCTAATACAGGAGTAACCAAACTTCATGTCTGCAAGAACAATCTGTTAAAATTGCTGTATATTCAAGAGTGATGGTTTCATTTTTTTAAGAATTCACCAGAAGTAAATACTTGGATTTTTTTTCAATAAGATTTATTAATTACACAAAAAATCACAAGAACAAAATTAATAAGTTAAAACAAAATATAAAAGAAAGTATTTATTTTTCACATCTGATAAGCAAGAACATTAAAATTTGGCTTATAATTTGTTAACAAAGCTGACAATAGTTCTGTAAGATATTCATTCATCACTAGTGCTTGATATTTTGATTTTACAAACTTCATTGTTCAATATAATGATCCCAAAAATTGACATTAGTTTACAAGCAGCTTCTTTTAAAGGCGGATATTTTAATAATAATTCTTTATTTTTTGGAATACAAATTAAAAATAATTACTGTATTGCTCAATTAAATGAATGGTAGAAGTTGATGTCTGAAAGGCAAAGAAAAAAAACACACTAAACAACATTTGAATTAAAATTGTAAAGAATAACAACATCACCGGATGAAGTCCAAACAAAAACTGAATTGACAGGTTCAAACAATGCATTATATTTCCAGGAAATGATTACAATATCATAGAAGTTGACAACATAAACCATCATTATTAAATTGCCTTTGTAAAAAAATAAAATATTATGGTTTCAAAATACATCATGCTAATATAAATTATATCACAATTTTATTTCAAAAGTTTCAAGAGAATTGCATTGGACTATCCAAAGAGGCACATGAGGCTCACGAGTCACAGGTGGTCAAGATGAATTATATTGACTTAATAGAGTATGATTCAAAGCATTAATTCAAAAGATATCTGTTTAAAAATATATATGTGTAAATAAAAAATAAATTCTAGATATGATATAGAATAAAATATCTTTATCTATCAACAAAATAATATATGACAATAGCTGTAATATAATCATGTAATTATAACATATAAAAGCTCTTTTCAGTAATTTTTAAATTTTTGACCTTTTCAATATGTCTTAACTACAAAAATAACCTATATTGCATACATAGTGACATCTAGCGGCTCTATATAAAATTAACACAAGACTATAATTTATGCTTTAATATCTTTATAATAACACATATTATATAACCCTCCATTCATTTTCATTATCCATTTATTAGGTAAATTAATTGACGTTTTATAAATGTTCATACAATTATTTCTGTTATAATTAATGTAAAAGAGCTTTTATATGTTATAATTATATGATTATATTACAGCTATTATCTTATATTATTTTGTTGTTAGATAAAGATATTTTATTCTATATTATATCTAGGATTTATTTTTAATTTGCAAAAGCAACATAAAGGATTTATTCCTTGTATTTTAGATATTTATATGTGTATGGAGTATAATTTCAAAATGAGAAATGTGTTAAAAAATCTGACATCTGATTGTCTACACATATTTCTCTCATTCAATAATTAATTTTATATATACAGCTTATATTATGTATGAATGAATATTAATGAAATATGTACATACATTTTATTACAATGTTTAATTTGAAGACTGAAATATTTGGAGTGTAAATTTATTCATGGTATTAGAAATTTATATAATTTTTTTTTTTTTTTGGTTGTCTAAGTAAAATATAAAAAGATGCACAAAATACTTTGTTTTCTTTGAATGTTAATTTGTAAGTTTGTTTTTTTCCCCCATGTATTTGAATTTTTATTATGCTTATCATTTCCAAAAATCTTAAATTCCTTCTTGTGAATTTTTAGTTATCAGTGATTCTGGGCATCCAGTTGGCATTATTTTACAATCTATAATAAACTATTAATTTTCAAGAATAAATTACTTATTTTACTTTAATTCTGCCAAATACTGTAAACCTGGGTAATCAATAGATGCTAGAGATTAATGCTCATTAAATCCTTATTCAGTGATATTCTATCCACATCTACAAAACAATTTCTATTACTATAACTTGCCAGTGAATAGTTATTAGTTTCTGATCTGGATCTATATATATATATATATCTGGATCTGGATATTTAAAATTTATTTATACCATTCAAGGAGGAGTCACTTTTTAGTTGTTATTTTTTAATATTATCAAGGTACCAGTTTGAAATTCAAAAACAATTTAATGTTTTGAACCAAGTCAATTATAGCCAAAGGATAGAGTTGTTTATAATTACTAAAAAAATTGAAGGCACCTAAAAAACCTAGCCATTGAATTGGTATCAAATCTGTATAATTAGGAAAGTAAATTGGGTTGGATTCAAAACATTAAGGTGTTTTTTAATTTCAGGCTGATAATTTGATGAAAGATAGATTTAGATCTTAAAAGTCCAGCTGCACTAGATCCAGATTTAAAATTTCCCAATAATGAAAGCCATAAACCATAAAGAAGTCTGGAAATATTGATAGGACATTAATGGATAGTGATTTAATAAGCATTATCATTTAGTATCCGTCAGACTTAGATAAAGTTTGCTCATGAAAAACATTGTGTAAAAGCAAGGGTCATGTGATGTTTTTTTAATTAAATAACTCATTGTGAGTGGGTAGATTACCTACTCACAATGAATTTTATGAACCAGCCTTTATCTCTGTTTAAACCTTTTCCATTTCAAAGATCCTACTAGTAATTCAGCTCCACTAATAGTGTTCAGTTTTAATAATCTTAATTTTATTTGTTCATTTTATTTTGATGGAATAGACTGCTTTGATAATCTTAATATTCTTTTACACTTTTTAACTAATTTCACTCAGATTAATGTTGATTTTGCTTAGCAGTGAATCTAAAAATCAACAAATCTTCAATGCCCTTATCACAAAATAACTTTAGTTAAAAAAGATAATAAATATTGTATTTCATCATCATCTTCATCATGATTTTCAGCATTATCAATACATTGCAAGATGAAAATCTCTCTCTCTTTAGCCTCTCTTCTCCACATCATCCCTGCATACTTTCTAATTTCATTCATTCATCTCACATGGGGTCTCTCTTGGAATACAGTTTTAATATTTCGATTGTCTTACCTATTATTCTCTTTTCCAGCAATATATCCAGCCCAATTCCAATTCAGTTTCATAATTCTTTCAGTGATGTCAGTAACATGTTTGTACTCTCATCTATGTATTTCATTTTCAATCACTTCTTGTGATTCCCAACATGCATCTCTCCACACTTCTTTCAGCGGTTTTGAAGACTCTGTATTGATTTTCTGTTAAGTATCCAAGTCCCAGATCCATAAGTAACAATTGGTAAAACATACTTAAAAACCTTCCTTTTTATGGCCATATTTCCTTTCAATATTAAGTTATTTCTACCAAAAGCATCCAACCAAGTTTAAATCTATGATTAATTTCATTGATTATGTTTCCATCTGTAATAATAATCTGAACAAGGTATTTGTAATTGCTAACTTCTTCTAACTCATCATTATTAATCTTTATTTTCTTGTCTTGAGAAAATACACAGAACATTATTTTAGTCCTTTTAACATTTACCTTTAATCCTACTTTCTTAATGTTATCTAATAACTCTTGCAACATTTCCGGAAGCGCTAAAGCACTATTTTCAAAAACAATTAAATCGTCTGCAAAAGCTAGATGATTTACCATTTTAATCCACAAAATACTTCTTGCAAAACAACTGGTAAAAAGTTTTGGAGATATAGAGTCATGCTATCATACAACCTTCTCAATGTTAATCTTTTTAATATCATTATTTAATCTAATTGTTGCTGTTGCATTTTTATAAATATTTTTAAGAATTTTGATTATCCAATGCTTTAATCACTGAAGAAATGCTTATAGAATCAAATGACTTTTCATAATCTACAAACCCAAAGCATAATAGCAACTCATATTTATTGGTCCTTTCTATAACTTCTCTCAAAGCTTGCATATGATCCACTGTACTAAAACCACTTTTAAATCCAGCGTGTTCTTTGTTTGGTTAAAATACAGTTGTAATTATTTTGGTAAAAATTTTGTATAAAATTGATAAAAGATTAATAAGTCTGTAATTTTTAACATTTTCTTTGTCACTTTTTTTAAATATTAATACTGCATACTTCCAATCAGCTAGTATATCTTCATTTAGATAGACATTTGGTATATAACTTTGCCAAAGTAAATGTTATTTCTTCATCTACTTCTTTTAAGATATCGATTATAATTCATCATTACCTAGAGCTTTTACTTTCTTGATAAATTTAATTGCATATCTCCTTTCTTCATTTAAAATCCTGGGAAATTCAGAAGATATAGTAGTTGTAGAAGGTACTTTTCCTTATTCTTTATTGCCATATAATTCTTGATAGAAGTTTTAAATCCTGGACAATTCCTTATTTTTTATTGCCATATAATTATTGATAGAACTCTTCTATACATTTCAAGATGTCATCTCTCTTTTTAGTAATAGTTACATCTTTTTTTATATTGCAGAAATAAGTTCTTTCAACTTTATTGAGGAAATATACAATGGTTACATTGGTTTTACATATTGTTACTATGGATTATACAGGTTATTACAATGATTTATATGCGTGTGTTATAAAGTTCTGTGGTGTTGTGTTCAGGAGTAATCTTAGAGCACTTCTTCACTGGGTAGATCAACTAGGGCCCATGTGTTTTCTGCAATGTTAAGGTAGGCTGTGGAAAAGTCTGTTTTGCGAATTTTATTCAGCTCTCGATATAAGGCTGTCTCAATGTTCAGGTATTCAAACTTGCTTATGACCAGCTTACATCTAAGAGACCAGATTGTAAAGTTCACAAATGTTGCCAGTCTAAGCTGTGCATAAGTTCCTTGATCTATCACATTGGTCAAAGACAAACAGTTGTGGGTTTGGTTCTTGAATCGGTTCTGTAATGCTGATTGGAGCTTTTGTAGACATGGGCAGTTTGTTAGCGTGTGGTTGGTGGTTTCATCTTCTCTCTGGCAGAGTGCGCATGTGCTTGCTAGATTTTTGAAGCCTCTCTTATGGTAGAGAAAGGCATTTGTGGGAAGGGCTTCCAGATTTACTTTAATGAGGAAGTCAACATACTTTGGGGGAAGGTGCCAGTGTTTTGTTAGTTTGTGCAGAAATAAGTTTCCTACTAATACCAACATGTTGTTTTACACTCTTGAGACTTTTATTCTCTTCTATAGCTCTCTTTGCTAGTTCACAATTTTACTTTCTTATATCATTATCAACTCTTTGTCGCATCATTTTACAAAATTCGAGTTTTCCAATCCTTCTTAATGCATCATTTTTATGTTTCCATTTTCCTTCTTTTCTTCATAAATTGTCATCTCAGTAGACATTTTACTGGGTAACTGCTGCTTTTTTGTATCAGCTATCTTTGTTGCAGTTTTTAAATGTGTATTAGTTATCTTCCTACTGATTTCATTCAAATCTGAATCATGTTCAAAATCTATTAGTATTTGAAAATAATTTTTAAGTTCTAATTTAAATTCATTGGAATGTTTCTGAAGATTTGGAATATCAACTGTGAATATTGTTTTTCTTAATAAATTTTATCCCTCTAGTTTTGCATTAACATATATCTCATTAATCACTAATTGATGATCACTTTCTAGGTTGAATTTATTAAGAACATTACAATCATGAAATATATATTTTCAGTTAGCCAAAATATAATCCAATTCTGCTGTACATTTATTTGGATGCTTCTATATTCATTGCCATAACATTTTTCTCAACAAAACAATTCAGAATATAAAGTTTTTCTTTTTTTCTGAAAACTCCACAAGTCTATATTCTCTCTCATTTCTATCACCATAACCAAACTTACCAACAATCATCTTTTAATTGTTTATCAACTCTAGCATTAATGTCTTCCATGATAATTTTAAAATGTTGTTTGAGACTTCTGTATATCCATATAAAAATCCTCTACTTCATCACAATGAGAACTTGTTAGGACATAAACCTGAATTACCTATATTTGATATCTGCCATTAAGTTGAATAACTAATCTTGTCATTCTGTCCGATACACCATCAATCTCCACAATCTTGTTCTACTTTTTATTTATAATAAATATTACTCCACTTACATTTCCAATGTTTGTGTCTTTGTAGTACAGGACATATCCACTTTTTAAATCAACTGTCACTTCATCTCTTTTTCTAAATTCACAAAGTTCAATAATGTTCCACATAATATTAGATAGTTCTTCCAATTCTTGCAATCATCCTTCACTTCAAAATGATCGACAGTTATAAGTATCTAAATAGAAGGACATCATCAAATGGCAGTCTAAGTCCAAAATCAGGAGTTCTTAATATCTGTCACCTTCAGTCACCAATTGCTGCCTTGGCTGGTGACTTTACAGCCTCTTTGGAATAACGACCATGATTTATTTTTATCTGACATGATTGTAAATATCTATTAGAAAAATAAAAAAATTCATTTACATACCCATTCATTCTTCAAGAATTTAAGGACTATCAGGCAACTCAAAAGAAAGACTATAGTGTTTCTTGATCTTAAACTGAGATACAAAACCAATAAACTTACCACTCTGGCTAATGTATGTTGATGAGCAGCTCATCAATGTTTGCATAATACATGAATAATCATCATATAGTAGTAAAAGCTACAACAACAAGAACAAATGGAATGGACATTAGGAATTTGCCCTGCTCAGTTCCTTTAAGGCCTGCAAGAGGAATCAAAGGGTCTCTTTTTAGTTAACAACAAAATCCTTTCTGCAACCAAATATTATACTTATAAGGTATTAAAATAAATAAATAAATATATGAACTTAATATGGCAAACTATTACCTACATATTTATAAAAATAAGCTGAAAACTAAATACATTCAAATCTGTGCAAAAGCTCATGACACTTTAGTGTAAAAAAAATCTAAAAAAAATACTAAAGTAACAAAATAATCACAAAAATAGCACTGAACTTTGCTTTTGAAGTTCATGGATAAAACACACACACATCTAATTTAAAAAATTAATAAGGGAGAGAGGAAAAACAAATAATGTTCTCTATAATAAATCCATGCATCAGGAAAATGCAGTGAATATTAAAACTAATTTTAAAAAACATCATAAATTTATTAAGATGGACACCTTATTTGATGAATAATAGAATAGCATCAAACATCAGTTAATGGAGTGAAGGGCTTATCTGAGATAAATAAAAGAGAAAAAATAAACAAATACCCATACTAAATAAAAATTTAAAAAAGCAGATGAAAACTATTATTAGCATAGTGTTTTTTTTTCATCCTTTAATTATCAGTTTAAAAATCTAGGGATAATTCAATCTAGTAAATTTTTTCCTTAGATTCTTTCGACATCAAGTTTTATGGTACACAAAACAAGTTAGATTTATAATTTTGTTAAAAAACGAATTTAAATGGAAGAAAAATCTGAGTGAGTTTATGATTTCCAAGAAATAAAACGATCTAAAAAAAAAAAAAAGAACTTTAAATAAATTTAACTTAGCTATTAAATTTTATTTTTTTTAACACAATTATTTTACTTTTTTTTGCTTTTAAAAAAATGTAATAAAAAATAAAGGTTATTTTCATAAATAACTAGAAAGAAAAAATACAAGACTTTTAAACTTTTTTCTTTACAATCAATAAAATTTTAGCATTTCTACAATCTTTCTTTTTCACATGCAATATAAACATCACAGAAAAATTATATAGTTACAACTATATTGTCAATATGAAATCACTTCTACAGGTTTCTTGGCAGTGACTGGAAATAATTATTTACAATATGTTTGGAACTGATCATATTCATAATAAAAAGTATCTATGACTGTCTTAAAGTTGTTCATATTAAAGCATTTTTATTTCCAAATAAAACTTCCTAATAAATGTTCATTATTTAAATTTAAAATAGAGCTATATAATTTTGTTTAAACAGTAAAACTTCCTTCTCTATAGAAAGTTTTCTGCATTTTTGCTATTGGTTCCTAAATGCACTTCTAAATTTTTAATCATAAAACTATATATCTTTCATAATAGTAATCAAATAATTAAAAACTCAGAAGATTGTAAGATCTAAGGATCATAATGAGAGGTTGAGTTTCAATTTAGAAAACTCTAACACTATGCTAAACTGTACAGAGAAATGTCAATTTAAAATCTAACAACATTCAATATAAAACATAAAAAAAAAACATAGATTTCAACTCATGTAATATACCAAATATATTTACATAAAAGAAAAATGAAATATTAATTTTATAAATTAAAAGATTTTTTTAAAAACATCAATTAACATTTTTTGTCTTTTGTTGTTATTAAAATGTCAAATATAATATTAATCACATATGCACATATAATGAAAACATTCAAGAAAATTCATTATCTTGTGACAGTTTAATAAAACATGCTGCTTATATTGAGAAGAATTGTTATTATGGACTCAATATAGTGTGTCGAAAATATTTATTTAAAGCTTGAAAAGTAAATTAGAAATGAATACAAATAAAATGCATGTATATAATTATTTGAAAATAAAGATTAATATTAATAATAATCAATAATGTGATAGTATTATAAATTATTTAAGATCAAAGATTAAATAAACTTACGTAGCCCTACAACATACATGAGCATTTTCTTTATTAAAATAAAAAAAATGTTAAATGAAAAATTGTATAAAAGAAGGAAAATGTTAAAATTCAATGATACTTGGCTTTATAATAAGATTAGCATGTTTATAAATTTATGTTTTTGTACATTAATAAATGTTAATTAACTTAATGGGTTGCAATTAAAGTAATTAACTTTTGAAAAACATCCAGGTATACCAAAAAAAAATATTTTTAAAATAAATACTTCCTTGCTTGATTTTGTTTCATAACTTGAAAAAAAAATTTTAAACCCTAATTTCAAAAAAACAGATCGTACCAATTTTTTGAAGTAAACAGATACCATCTAAATCTGTGTGAGTGAAAACCATGACAAATAGCAATCAAGCAAATAGAAGTAAAGAAGAAATATGAGCAATGTCACTGTACAAAGCAATTATTGATCACAAAATCATAATATTATGAGAAAAAATAATTAAACTATTGCAAAATTAAAAATTGAGTATTGTACTAATTGCATCAATCTTCCAGAATGTAAGCTTGCCTTGAAACTTGTCTAGATGGAACCATCTTTTAGAATCCTAGCTAATAAGACTTTTGTGAATTTATCAGAAGACCGGTCTTTTTCCACCTTATAAATGTAACCAATCAGTAGCACTTACAGTACTTGCTTTTAATATTATATATTGAGAAAAAATATTAAAAAAATAAAATAAAATAATCTCTCTTTCTTTCTCTCTCCAGTAATTTTATCTAATAGTATTTAACATTTTTAAAAAAAGGGTAATAAAAAAGATAAATAGGAAAAGATTTAAGTAATGATATTATTAGTTTTTAAGAGAAAAGAAGAAAACATAAGGTTGTAACATTTTGTTAAAGAATGCTGCTTTTTATTTAATTAACGAGTTTTTTTTTCTTATTATCTCTCTTCAACTAAGGCAAAATATAATGGTCTTCAAATTAAAAATTAATTACAGATTATACTGTTTTTGACAATTAAAAAGTAAAAATAACTACAAAAGAAGTTTTTCAATAAATATGATATGATTGGAATTTTTTTAATAATTAAAAATAAAAAAGGAGAAAAATAATCTTGCAAAAACACTCAACATCTGGGTTTAATGATGTATCTGAGATAATATATAATTGGATAGAAAACAAGTGTTCCAAAAAAAATTGAGATAGAATGGCAGGTTAAAGCATTCACCTTCAGTATCTAGTTTGGTCAGAAGATCACTGTTGATACAGCTGTTAAGAAGAGCAATAGCAGTCTCAGTTCAGATGTTGACATGAGACAGTAGTAGCAGCTCAGCTCTTAAGAGAACAGTGAAAAGTTAAGCTTGTGGTCTAGAGTAAGATGACTTTACTACTAATTGTTGAAAAAGTTTTCTGAAAAGGATTTGAAAAAAAGCCATGTGCTAAAAGATGAGCATCTCAAATCTATCATGGTGCCTATTTCACTAAAAAAATATGTAGGAGAAATATCATTAAGCATCACATGATCACATTTCCTATACTAGCACATTGTTAAGTGGAGATAAAAGGTGGTTGCTGGAGCGTTGCATTAGATCCTAAGATCTAGATGCAGTGCTCTCAGATCCTCACTGATGAAGGCCACAAGCCAGAAACTAGTCTGGGGATATTGGATGAGTAGGCATTAGATAGGGATTTTATGCACAAGCCTTCTGGCATCCATTAATTACTCTGTTTAGCACAGGTGGCAATACTGTATGGAGAGTTTTGCTCTAGGAGAAATATCCTTGTAAGAAATTTGCAGTAAGCTTTGTGTCTAATCAAAATTGTAGCTGTCTCAGCCTATACTAACCTGGCTTAAAAATGAGTATTAATATAAAAATTACTATATAGTAAAATATATAAATTTAACTTGTGTTACCAACCATGGAAATTAATATTATAATTATCCACTGAAAACTTGAAGCTCCAAAAAGAATGATAAACTTTTATGGGAAAGACTTGTGTTAACCTATCCTGAAAATTATTATTATTATAATTTTAAACTGAACATTTGAAGCTGAAAAAAAATCTCACCTAAAAGGAACTGAAACTAGATAAAGAAGAGCTTAAGAAGAAAACAATCCATGGTAATAAGATATTGTAGTGAGCACATCATCTACATTTATACATAATTTTTAATATATTTAATGGATAAATTTGATTTTGTAATGGTCAGATTTGTACACTCAGGCAAGAAAATCCAGAGCCCAAGCAAAATACACCAAAGCTGATTGGAATGAGGAGGTTGAGACCTCTAATCCGACCAGACTTCAACTCATTTGCCAGTACTCCAAATTTAACACCTTATGAGTGACATTTCTTAGGCTACACTCAGTCTTCATTTAACCGCAAGCTGGCATAGGGCAGGGAGAAACATGAGACTTAAGATCACTACGAACTTAACTAGATGGGTGGTATATAGCACTTAACACTATTAACCTTAACTACAGAGATACATAGACTAGCAAATAAAATCATTAAGAAATTAGAATGAACTGTGAAATTGAATAATATACTGTGGATTGGCCTAAACTAGAATCTGAGCTATAAAGATATGAACAATTGATGTTTTAAAATGTTTATTAAAACAATAACAAATGATCTAACATAAAATATCATAATGGCAAGAATTGTACAACATTCAATAAGGTATCCAATACAGGCAGACATTTTAAAATGGATGGGATTGTTATCAGTATATGTCCCATTTTAGTATATTAAAATACATATATGTATGCAGTGTATAAGTCATGTCTAATCATTTAACATGCCCATCCTATGATTTTGGTTTGCTTAAGTTATAAGCTGATAGCTTAGTAGAGATGATGAGTTCAGACAGCTCTAAGGTGGTTGTTATATATCTTAATAAAGTGAGCAACTAAATAAGCCCAATATCATGCAGATTCAACCTGATAACCCAGATTCAAACTTCTGACTAAAGCTGAATAATTAATTAATAGGGGGGAAAGAACTGGTTATCTGTAGATTCACATATATATGCTATGGTGCTATATAAATATTAAAGAGTAAGTTTGCAGTGCAAGTGAGTGATTACTCAGGAGCTTCAGCATTAAATGCTCAGTTTGCTCTGAGATCGACGATTTGCTGCTATTTATATATGAACATATAAGTTCAGGAATTCAGATTGACTTTAGGAAAACTCTGGGTCCGCATGCTCCAGTTCTAATAAAGATAGCCATAACCCGAACTAAATAATGGAGCAGCCTGTCACTGTGTACCCATTTAAAAAGTGCAGCAAAATGTAAACACATATAAGTGTACTATATAAAGATACACCCGCAATGCACATACGATAGAGCAATAAGTATGCTTAAAATTAATTAAGTGTGCCTACAACAGATAGCTTCTATCTGTCAAACTTACTCAACCCAGTTCTTAAACTAGCATTATAATTATGCCAATGAAAGGGACTTGAACTATATAATAATCTAGCTAAAATCCTGAATCTGCATATATATATATATTCATAATTAGGAAGGGAAGGTATATTTGATTGGATTTATAAACATTTGCAAATATACTTTATCATCTCTAGCCAGTATATCCCCTTCTAACTAATAGATATCAAAAGTCATAATATATAAAACTGACTAAGCAAACCTTGCAAAATATTACAATTTATAATATATATAAAATCAGGATAACAACAAGCAGTTAGCTATCGTTTATTATCAATCTTATAATTTCGAAACAGTGATTCAATACACTAAATATTGCTTTTAAAATATTTAAAGTGGAGATTACAATTATCTCCTTTATAAATTAATTAATTAGTTTCACTGTTTTGAAAGATAAGCATATTATCACATATATTAAACATAAACAGAATGAATTTAAACAAAATATTAAAAACATTAAAGTTAGGCAAGACTGTAGTTTATAGAAATTTAAGATAATAGATTTCAGACATTTAATGATTACAAAAAGTAAAGTCTTTTAATTTATAAAAGATTTCAGGCAGTTTACCAGATTAAATTAAAAATTGTTTTTTTTTTTTTTGTTACTTTAAAGTAAGTTATAGATTTTAAGAAAGCAGTTGACCAGAAATGATTTTTACAATATATATAAATTTACACAAGTTTACACAGCTTCTTTTACAATTGAGTTAAATTAAAGAGTTTTAAGAATTTAGATAGAACGCAGAAATGATTTTTACAATATATATAAATTTACACAGCTTCTTTTACAATTGAGGTAAATTAAAGAGTTTTGAGAATTTAGATAGAACGTTCTTTATAGTGTATACGCTAGCTTAGATTAGAGTTTATAGATTAAATTTATCGGGAGCAGTCTTTAAAAATATTACCATTGTCTTCTAGGTAGTGGCTGGAACAAAAGTACATCTAACAGTAGCAAACATTCAGTGGCATTTCCTTTCAGGTAGGTTTTCAATTTTCTTCATATCTCCCTCTCATGCAGGCTGATGGAAAATTTGCCCATAGGTATGCTGAAGGAATGGAGAGCTCCATCTCCACTCAGAGAGACAGCAAATATTTTATTCTACTCAGCCATCTTGTGGTCTTGACTTCACAACAATTGACAGGAAAGACAAGCTAGAAAGACTAAAACCTAAGAAATCTGCATTATTTATATTTCTCAGATCAAAACCAGCCGGCTATCTATTTTAACTCAAGAATTCAACTCCCCTCTAGATTTTATAGCTCATAGTCAGTTTCTTTGATTCTGATCTTTTTTTTATTGCCCAGACTTTTACTGGTTTCAATCTGGAAAAAGTGATTCATTACAATTGTAGAGTTTGAGAACAAATGATTATAGCTCAGAAACCATTTGATCCAACTTGAGAATTACTATAAACTGTCTTAACACAATTCTGTGAATTTCACATGTAATTCACAATTCATCTAAATAAAACTTTCTAATTATATATAGCAAATATTTAAACTGTACATTCTCTAAATAAAATAGATTTTATATAAAATATTATTTATTAAAAAGACATATAAATGCTGCAATATATATACAAACATTAATATTACAGTCATTTATCCATGCATATATGTGTGATCATACCAAATAGCTGTGTTGATGCCTGTATAACTGTGTGGATGCATATACATATGTACTAGAGAGTGTTTAAACCCGGCATAGATGTGACTGTGGGGACAAATAGATGAAACAGATATGAGGGCAGGAATATACTGTTTCAATTTAGGTTTTCATTTGTTGAAACTTGTTTTTTATTTTTTTTATTTTCCTTCTAAAAAATATAAAAGTGTGCAAGACTTTTTCATTTTCACAAGAAAAAGAAATGAAAGTTTGAGCTAATCTTAAATTTTTTGTTATCTTTTATTGCAAATGTTATTTTTTAGTCTTAATTAATGAAAAGGGTGAAATAACTCAGTTTATGCTAATTAGTATGAATCAATAAAAAATACTCGTTTGCTATATAAAATTAAATTTGTACAAGAATATTAGATTTGAAATTGTCATTGTACCGGTCGAAAATTTATGTCCACCCAACAATATTTAAAATCTACCCCGAATCCAATCATGCCCGAGATACACAGGTCAGGAGAAATCATAAATTCTAACCTGTTTGCCAATTCCCCAAATCTATAACACTAAGGACAACACCAACGGTGATACTACATAAATTAACTATTTCCGGACCCAGTGCTACATCGTTTTGCATGAGAACTCAGCTGATGATAATGATGAGAGATTGAGTGAACCCAAAATATTAAGTTAAAAATATACATAAATATAAATATTATTAAGGAGATTCAAACAACTGGATTAAAGTTCAAAAATATAAATATTTATTTTGACAAAAATTCAAGATGAGTTTTATATATATTTACTCAACTTCACACATTTAAAACTTTATTTTTGGTTACAAATATTTGACGATCTTGATACAATTATTTTATTTAGACATGAATTTAGTGCGGCAGTTACAATACTGAACATATATTTAAAATAGGTTTTTTAATTCATGTTACAAAACGGATCTGGGTGTTTTGGTGGACGTTTATACATTAAGAAAAATACATATTAAGATACGATAGTCTCGCTGATTATACGATTTTAGTAGGATGCCATTGACACTTCATACATAAGTTTATTTTCATTTATAGATTTTATTGACAACACTTAAATAAAGATACATTCTAATCAGTAAATAGACTAAAAACATTATTTATTTCACATTTAACAGTCAAATATCGCACAACTCTTATCAATACAGGAATGGCTTATTTCAATAAAGGAGAGGGCAGCTTCATGAGAGGTTGGACTTAAACTCCAACTAAAAATATTACAAAGAGAAAAACATTTCATTATTACACATCATTATAGTTTATTTTGTTAAACAGGCTAGAAAACTAACTATAAGAAATTGCAGTGCTAAGCATAATAGCCGAATATTTGCGGATCCAATATTTTTTGAGGTGCTTTATCATATTACGGAAGAAAACAGTATAGCTGACTTGCCACCCCATATTTTGTGCAATCAGCTGACAAAGGGTCCTCGGACGGAGATGCAATGGGCCAAATTTTGCCAGAATTATCCCATGCATTGCTCTCATTATGCGAGTATATATAGATATGGTCTACGAACATTCATCGCCCCGTTTATGACCTGAAACGAAGAGGAAACGACTCGAGCATTCCAACACACGTCTCGCGATAAAACTTAATAATATGAAGAGTGGCCTATGCTAACGACGCTATTATAATATAAAATCATTGGATTTAAAGACTAAATATGAAGCCTTAAGCAGTTTAACAAATACGTAATGACATGTTAAAATAATGACCCGTGTAAAATAGAATCATTAATCAGAAGTTAAAACTATAATTAATGAAGCGTGCATTGCTCCCCCTTCTTTAATCAATACTATTTTGTTTAAATATATAAAAAAAACTAAAATTCATACACTTAAAAGTGCGAATAACAAAATAGATTTCAGTCGCCAGCCTTTTTGCGAAGATGATCAATAAGAAATTAATAAAACTAACTGACACCAATATCCACCCCAGATTGAAAGTATTTATACATTTTGTATAAATTTATAATCATTTTTTTTTAAAGTATGTATTCATTTAAAATACAAACTCAATCTTATGAACTATTTAGAAATAAATAAATAAGAACTCATTAATTCCCCCCCCCCCACTTCTTCTAAGTTCGTAAGACCGAGTTTGATTGCCATTCACAAATAACAGTTTAGTGAAAAATATAAAAATCTCATTAAAAATAAATTATAACCACACTAAATTATACGAAAAATAAGAAGCATGAGTTGGATGAAATAGTTTACAATAAAATTAGTTAGGGTGATAGAAATAATTATTAGTTTTAACATACTTGCCGATGAGTGTGCTAAAAGAGATTAAATAAACAGAAAAACATTAATTTAAAGATAGGATTTGTGTGAGACAATTGTAATGGCTTTAGACTTGTTACCTCAGGATTGTATGGAATAAAGTAGTCATGAGTCTTCTGTGGCAGGCAGCATTCTTTAACATGTTTCTTGGCCTCGGCACGGGCACACTTGAGTGGTAGGACCTACATCTCTGCATGGAGAAGAGTGGAGCTGAAGACAGAGGGGAAGATGGCTTAGGCCCCTCAAAAATTAAACAGATGTAGAGTCGACTAATGACTATGGACCCAACTGTGACAAAATAGATTTTTGGCCATATTTATACAAACTTTGAGCTATTCAAATAATGTTTTTAAATAAACTTCTTAACTCTTAATTAATCTTTAATTTACAGAAATATTTTAGCTATTGTTA
The DNA here is from genome assembly GCA_028023455.1 of Epiperipatus broadwayi. Taxonomy (NCBI): domain Eukaryota; kingdom Metazoa; phylum Onychophora; class Udeonychophora; order Euonychophora; family Peripatidae; genus Epiperipatus; species Epiperipatus broadwayi. The sequence goes on from JAQFVV010006246.1 coordinate 7,904,897, forward strand.
GTGGAGATGCAATCACTAGATAACTGTCCAAAAATAAATTCAAATCAATTTCCAGATTGGAAATAGATTTGATAAAAATGTTAATCAATTAGCTTTGTTTTAAATTTTACTTTCATTAACTTTAATTAAAAAATTCCTTTTAAAATCATGAATCCCACCCCTTTAATTACTCTTGGACAGTTAATGACTGCATCTTCCATCTTGAATATTTGTGGACTTATTTATAACATATAGTTAAGAAAAAAAATACAATATTATTTACAAGATTTGCTTGTGCTTTTATCTATATAAAAGCTCTGTTAATATATGTATATATCTGAGTCGCATCCATAAAAATTAATATTTAAAATTAATGAAAATTTTTATTTGAGATTTATATTTATACATTTTTATAGACACTTCTCAGAAATATACGTATAGTTTATATACATGCGACGAAAAAAAACAGGATGAAACATGGGTTAAGCGGTAGAACAGTGAAGCTCGATCTTGGGCTAAGATCGACTGCTACATCATATTTATATTTTTAAAATGTTTTCACATATTCATTGGTTAACTTTATTAATAAGTTAGAAGTGTATTACTTTGATTTCATCATAGAATGATGCTTTAAACCATCCCAATAAGACTATTTAAATTAAAGTACATTAAGCATATAGATTTATATTTCCTTTTGTTCATAGTCACAGTCCCTAGTCTCTCAGAGATTTTAAGCTTGCTTTAGCGCAGAAATGATTAATTTATATGTGGAGAGTATATGTTTATGTTGGACATCCAGATGGTTCTCTTAACGATGCAAAGGCCAAGATTCCCGTTAAAGTCTATTCACTGTACTTTATTTATGCATATTAAAAATTAATTTATAGATGAGCAGTACATTCATGGTGCTATATGGTCAAAGTATAGATGATGATCACGAGTATCAAGCTATCCATGCAGATGATTGTTTTTATATTATGCCCTAAGTTTGACATTGGGAAATCCATGGCATTAATATTCCTAGCAATTCATTTTCAATCTGTTTTAAAAGTGGATTTATACATAGGATGAACATCAATAAACTGAGTGGGGATCCTTGTGAAATTGTCGTGGGAAATAAATAATGTTGTTTCTCCTGCTAAGTGTGAGATGTATCTCTCAGTTGAGTAATGGATTGGCAATGATATATAGTAGGATGGGTAGGATTACTGTATTAGCAAGATGTCTTTTGTGATGAACCAAATATTGCCTGTATATCCAGTTGAATTGCAATCAGGGCGTACTTTTTATCTTGTTGCACTGCACTTTGGATCATTTTAAATATCAGTGCAGCCTGCGTGGTGGAGGATTCCTTCTTTGCATATAGCACATATCAGGGGCAATATGTATGTTTCTACTTTGTCTTTGACTACCTTTTCCAATATTTTGATTCTCAATGGACCCATGGAGATTAATTTAAGGTTGGAGAGATTTGATATGGCTTTTTTTTTTTGTTAAATAGGACTATTGCTATTGGATATAGTCCTCTAATATTGTATTTTTTTTGTGATAAGAAGTTAGCAAAGTGGCAAAGGTACTCTGTGGTAAATTGACTCAAATGTAAAAATACAAACACTGGGATGCCGTTATTTCCATGGTGGCAACTGTTGGAAATTTTTTCAAAATTTTTGGCAAATTATTGTGTATGAAAGAGAATACCTGTTTCAGATGTTCCAAACTAATTACTGTTTGATGGGTCTATATGTTTGGAGCTTTTGCTTGAAATGCTGGTGAATGGGGTCCAGCATGCTGAGTCCTGAATACACGATGCCATCTATCTCAATTGCTATGGACATTTTTATGGTTGTTAGATATCCCAGCATCCACCAGATATATCAGTGGGTCCATACATGTTGTTGTGTAAAACAAATTTTAGTTTTTTTTGTGGCAAAGTATTCCTTTAATTGTTACATGTATTGTGATACAGCTGTGTTAATTTTTGTGTTTTTGTGGGTGTTGTGCATGGATCTGGCGATGGTTGATTCTCCTGTGGAGATTGTCTGCTAATGGCATAAATGGGAGGATGGTGGTGAGTACCTTATCATGTGATATATGTTGAAGGATAGTATTTTAATGAATGACTGGTACTTGTGAATTGGGTCTTGTGGCATATCGTTAATTTTATTTAACATGATATAAGACTCTGAGAATAGGAATTCTCTAGTGGTTGTTGGGAGTAGAAGTCCAATTGTTTTTGCTAGATGAATGAAGGTTATTTGGAGCTCTGATTGTTATGGTTTGTGCAACATGGTCTGAAAATAGGCATGGATTGAATTGGAAGTTCGATTAGGTGAAGCATTGGTATATAGAAGCAGATATTAATGAGTGTAACATGCTGTTAATTATAAAATAACACTGAATCTGCAGCAATAAAGCCCTGAGCTCTCATAAGTGACAGGTTTATTTGATGTAGCCATTTTGTATTGAACTTTGTGTAACTTAAATTAAAATCACCCATTAATATTGGTTGAGAGCTGGGAGTTTATTGTGAGCATTATATGTGCAATTATATTGGGATCTGGGGATACGTACATAAAGATAATGTTGAGAGTGGTAATTTGATGTTTGAATGTAGTGATTAGAAGATGCGAGTCAGTGAAAATAATTCTGAAGATTGAAAAATTGCAGTTTGAGGTTATAAGTACACTTGTGCCTGCTGAAGGTGATGATATGTCCCTGGAGTATATGCAAAAACCTTGGTTATATAGGTATGTGGCTGGATTAATTTGTGATCCATTTTTATTTCTAGCAGTCCTAGTATTTGTGACTGTATTATGCTAATTCATTTGTTAAGATGCTTTACTTTTGCTATTGAATTAATAATGCCTCTGGCATTCAACACTGCTATTTTTTTCAATTAAGTGTATAGTTGCTATTGGTATCTATTTTTTGTTGTGATTGCTTTGGAGCTTTACATTATATATTTTAGGTGATTTGTTTTATTTCTGTTTGGTTTTTGTCTGTTTTGTTGCTTTTGTGTCATTTTTCTGGTGGTTTTTGTGTTGAGTGTTTATGGGTTTTGTACTTCGTCATTTTGTGATGTCGTGGTTATTAAATTATTTTTGAATAAATTTGTGATTATTTCCATTGGACTTGATTTTTCGTTTATATTATCAATGATTGGTGAATTAGGATTATCATTATCTGTCTTCACTTTTTTTGCTAGCTTCTTTCTGATAGGTCTCCCAGGTTTTCTCTTACTTTCTGGTTGGATTGCATTTGTTAATTGCATTATTGTGCTAGGTCTACTTGGAGATAGCAGTGCATTCATAATTTCTATGGCTGTCTTATTGATAATAATGTTGTGTGCTTATATCTGTTCTGCAGTCAAATTTTGGCATATATAGCTTTACTTATTTTTTGTTTGTCCTCCATTTCCTCTTTGATCATATTCATTGTTTTAGGATTTTGTAGTCTTTTCCATGAACACATCTATTAGGTCTAAACTTGGCAGCCCTGCCTTTTTTATTCTTATTATTTCTTTGTGTAATTTGTGCACTGCTACCCTTTACGATGCCTATCTTTTCATTGGTTTGCTTGTCAAAGTTTGAATTTTATTGTTTTTGTATGTGTGAGTCTTGATCTCTGATTAAGTTCTGTCAATTTGGATATTGAGCAACAACGCGTCCCCTTTGATGCATGTGTAACACTGTTGTTGTAGACCTCTGATATACAAAATAATAATCGCTTCCTGATCCAGGATTTGTGTTGGTATAAAATCTGAATCAATATCTGAATGTAGTTGCATTCTGAACTCATAAGTGTTTACTCACGATCGGTATTGGAGTGTCTTTTCTGTATATTGTTTTAAACAGGATGACCTTGCTAAATGTTCCATCATCCCTTGGAAGGCCTGTACTGTGAATTCCAAATAAGTGTTCTCAATTATTCCTATAATGGTATTGTGAAAGTTCTGGTCTATGATGATCAGTGCGAAGTTACCTAATGATTTGACTTGGTTTTTGAAATCTCTCCTTTTGTGCGATCTCATAAAATTCCAGTATTAGATAACAGTCACTACAGAGTTCTGCAATTTGTTGTATGCTGTCTCAGAATATGCTTGCTGTTATCGCTTTGTACATCAATTATTTTGGAAATTTATATAACAAGATGTTGCTGTCTGATGCTAACAACACCATGGACTTGGGGGCAAAAATCTCTTGAAATGTTGAAAAGAGATGCTTTGGTCTTATTTTATTAAACAATTCAGTTGTGATCTTCAATTTTTCTTCATTCCAGACAGTTCTGGTAAACTTTGATCTTCTTGCTTTTCAAGTTCTAAGTTATCTATGTCACTATCGGTTGGTTTCCTATATTTGGGAACGCTCTGTTGAGAGGTGGTTGCATTGCTTTTTTTTTTTTTTTCTTATGGTGATATCAAAATCAAATTGGCTTTAAATTTTTTTATTTGAATAAATGAATTCATTTTTTTTTCCTTCCTTTCCTTTCACAATGTCTGCAAATGTTGGCTTGTTTTTTTTCCTTTTTATGGAGCTCATTGGTGTTTTTCTGCCATTAATATGGTCATGTGATCTTTGAGTCTCCATGTTTGTCTTGTTAATTTGTTGATGTCACCTTTCAATTTGAAAATTATCAATTAAACTTTGTTCACTTCCTCTATTAGCTGATATAAATTAAATTAGTATTAGTATTTTCGATGTTAGATATAACTTTGTTTCTGATGGTTTTTATTAGCTTTTTTTAATGGTTTGAATGTGGAGCGTTTTTACTTGATCTGGGCTGTCCAAGGTTAGTACTTCGAGATTAATACTCAAACTACTGGTTTATTAAGTAAATGAAATACTTTCAATCCAAAGCACAAAACAAAAATTTTTTTAGAGAAAAGAATAGATCAGTTTCTCCCTTTATCTCATTTTTTTAATATGGAGGCTTAGAAAAGATGAACTTTTAAATCACTCACATTAATTTTAAAATTATTTTTGAAAGTGATTTAATATCATTAATTCATTTACTCATGATTTAAAAAATATAGAATAAAAACAAATTGTAAAAAAAAAATGGAATGTTAATTTTCAAATTTACATTTAAACTACTTCATAAGCTACAAGAAATAAATGATTATTATATATATTCATTTTATATTTTGCATTTTATCATAAATTTTCATCACAAAAAAATGAAAAAAAAAGTTAGTAGTTTATTTTTTTGTTAATTATTTTTGTTGATATCTCAATGTTTCAAAATATCAACATTAAATTAATCATCTTTTCTTCTATTGAAAATGTTTTGTTTCAAATTTTGAGCCAATTTTCATTGATATAAATACTGTATAATTTATCTTCTGTTAAATACTCTTTTTTTTTTTTGGGGGGGGGGGGAATTATTTCTGTTCATCTCTTAAAATATGTAAGCAACTTTTTTTAAAATATTTATATCATTAATAAATGTACATATTTGTACACAGAAGCAAAACTCTCCATACAGTGTCAAAGAATGGTGATCATGTGATGATTAGTGAATTAATACATACATGTATATTGTAACCAAGTTAAAGTTGATCAAAGAATTCAAATATATTAAAATATCCAAAAATTCTAATATTATAACTTAATAAACAAAAAAAAATTGTAGCTTTTTATTTTATATCCCAAAAAAAAAAGAATTATTTAACCTGAGTAGTGGCTATTAAACAAAAGATCAGACTGAGTTATCAATAATATATAAGCTCATGACATCCAAAATATCTCTGGATTGATTGAAACATATTCACATAATTTGATTTCTAAAGATATTACAATATCAATAATTATAAACAAATTATTAAGAACAAACTACTATAACTCAGGTATATGGAAATCAAGTGAGGTGAGTACACTAGTAACTCAATAAAATATCTTCTCAGGCATACAGTCAGTAGATTTTATCCACTTTCATTTCTTGGTTGGACCTCAAGTGCATGTCTAAGTGAACAACAAGTGAATATGGTCTATCCAGGCGCCACTGGGTTAGCTGGACCTAGACAAAGTTATATTTATAACTTTTTCACATGTACTGGGTTTGAATCCCTTTGGTACCTTATTTCTTACAAAATGTATGATTTTGATTTCAGACCCATATCACTGTATGCAATAATATTTAAGTAAATGCCTAGGTAACATAAAACATCTTTAAACTAAAGTGGAATATATAAAATTCACTTGACAGAAATCATTTCTTAGATCTTAACATAACAAATGTGTTTCAATATTTTTTTTTATAAGTTTTACTAGCTCAGATTATTATTATTAATTTAGGATGGCAATTCTCTCATCCTTGCATGAAATAGATGATGGAATGGTGGTTATTATAATAATAATAAGAAATCAATATTTATTTATGGCCTTTAAACATTTAAACAGCTCATTAATTAAAATGTGATGATGACGATGATGATAATGATAACGATAATGGTTAACCACAGCTTTAGGACTAAGCCCAATCATAAACCTACTTTTTATAAATTCGTAACTATTGCTTAATTTTAGTATATCTAATTGGAACTTAAATAGCTAATATTCACCTTGATGATGAATGATCACACTTAATAAAGACTACTCTTAATGAAATATATACGCCTCGTTTAATAAAATAAATTAATATTTATTGCTGCATTTCTAACATATACATAAAAATTTCTATATCTACATGAAAATTGATATTAACAATAACAACAGTAATCATAATCGACTGTTTTAAAATCATAACATTAATTTTAAATTCTTCCCCCTTTCCCGTAAATGTATTTCAAATTGGATGTCACATTGACCATGATTTTCACTCAAGAAAATGTCTCAAAAAAAAATAAACACTCTTTTTTTTCTCTCTCTTTTCTCTTTCGCACACATACCTTTATAAATCTAACATGTGAAGTAGAATGATAAAAAAAATAAATGTTAGTAGAAGTGAAAGAGCAAGATTTCCTCTGAAATGCTATACTTTAACTTAAAACAAAATCTAATATTTTTAATACCGCCTATTTTTTCTTTACATTCACACACAATTACATATATGCAACAAGTATTATATTATTATGTATGTGCGTGTTTTATCCCCATAATAACAAAAACATTATTTAAAACAAAATAATAAAAAAAAATGTGTTACATATTAATAACATTTCATAACTTTAAGTTAATAGACAATCAGAATTTTAGTACATCTAAAATCGTTATTAAGAAATTCTTGGTTTCAATTGATCCTGGTTGTTTTAAAAGTTCTTTAAACAAAAATATACCATTCTGTTGCTAAAATTTTACTAAGTCTCTGATATTTAAAAAAAAAAAAAATTTCATATTACCAGTTCCATTCTTTGGCAGCAACTTCCAATGATTCAAATTTATCTTGTTTCATGTCTATCTTTGGCAGCAACAATTTCCGTGTTTCTCTGGAACAATCTCTTTCTTGAGGTGGATAATTATTTGATGATGATGATTCCATTGAGGTTATTTGCTTTAGTGAACAATTTGGAAATCATTATATTACCTTATATATAATTATTTGATGAAGATGATTCTATTGAGGTTATTTGCTTTAATGGACAATTTGGAAATCATTATATTAACTTTTCTTCCCTTCCTGTCAAGCATGATTCTTTTAGTGGATGAAGTACAGCAGTTGTTTTCACATTTATAAATTTTCTGGGGTTTAAACACAGTTACTGGAACAATTAATTGGACTTGATGATTTAATATTTATCAGTAGATTACTCTTTTCCTGATCGCCTTCCAATGCAGGTGAATGTTTTCTTCTTTCTATTAAAAAAACATCTTATTTTTCTCGGTCAGTTGAAAGGTGTAGAATATTATTTTTCAGACAAGACATCTTTTCTTTCCTATATGATGTGCTGGCTGGATGGTCTGGTCAACAGACGGAAAAATATATTTTTTCCTAGCCCGCCATCCTTATATTTTCAACATTCAAAACTTGATATAAAAAAAATGATTTTTTTAAAAAAAGATTATCTAGCAGAATTTTAAATGTTTGTCGGCTTTAGTTTCAATAATTTTTAAAAAGTCTCTCTAATAACAATATCAACTGATTTTCCAGACTGCTTTTATATCCAATTTTTATTTCTATTTTTGACCAATTCGTTTTTAGCTGGAGAGTGCAATCTTTTTTAGGAACATTAAAAAAAAAAGATCACACACCTGGTTTCCAGACAAACTTTTGTCTTGACGGAAAAAATAGTTTTAATTCTTTTTTACACCTATGTAACATCTCAAATTTGAGCTTCTTTCTTTTGATCTTAAGATGAGACACTTTCAAAATTAGACTTCTTACATCGTCTCTAAGTTTTTTTTTCAACAGAAAAACAACCCTTATAATACAAAAAATTGTTGAGTAAGAAAAAATAATAATTTAACAGATTTTCTTCCTTTTCTTTCAATATTTAATAAAAAAAAATGTAGTTTATGTATGCAATGTACACACACACTCATTCAAATTATTTATAAACTGACATTAAAATAATCTAATTGCTAGCTGAGTAATTATAACCCTAATATTTAAAATTAAATCCTTAGATTCTAAATCCAAATTACAGTTATAGAAAAGCAAAAATAGAAGTATAGAATAAGATATTAAAATTTAGCAAGTGTAGGTTAGTTTTAAAGTAAGTTAATATGTGTAATTTAAAAGTGACTAACTAAATAGCTTTTATAACACACACTGCCTATACATATGCATTACAACCTTATTAAAAAAATTTAACCATTGAATAATCAAATGTGTGTACTACTCTTTTTGAGATTTATTAACACACAAACAAATAAAGAATATAACTGTTGACCCACTCTCTTTCTATCTTAAGCTTTTAGAACTGGATCTTGTAGGATTTAAACTTGGGTGCCCTACAGCTTCCTTTTTATATAAAAATGTGATGATGATTTTTGTTTTACATTTTCTTTCATGCACATTACTACAAATTTAGCTAATAACTAAATAGTAATGGCACAACATATACATCTAAACATGCACGTTAAAAACCATGGAGTATAGCAAATTACTCAATTTTATCAATCATTTTTTATTATTTTAATGTTTGTATTTAATTTTTAAATTAAAATATATAATAGGCGGATATACGCAGTATGTGTATACATATGTTAAAAGTTTTTACTACATATATATATATGTTTAATATATATATTATCCATGAAATATACATATTTTAATTATGCTTACATCCTGTTTAAAATAAATTATCTATTTTGAATAAAATGTGGCAAATTAAAATACTGTACATTTTCAAATGGCATATATTTTTAGCAGAAAACAAGGGGTTATTGTATTGTAATATACATAAGAATGCTCAAATAGTTAATTGTAATCTCCTTGCCAATTATGAAATTTTTTTTTGGTAGATCTTTCTTTTTCCTTCAATAAATTGTATTTAATGAACTAATATTTTCAGTTATAAATATTATTAAATCAAAAATTAAAAATTCTTGAATTAATTTTGGTTAATGTTTACTATTATCCATTTCTATTTATAATCCTGGTTTTAATAAAAATTGAAAAGTCAATGCAATACCCAAAATCTTATTAATAATTGAATTTTTTAATTGTGTTCTAATTCATTATGAATGTTCACATTTTGATATGTTTAACAAAGATTGTGATTCTAATTTTGTGCTTTTCCCCAATATATTGTACTAAGCAAATCTCAACCCCGTTCTAACTTTTAGTATACGTATCAGACATGAGGTGATAATAGCTCTTAGAGTGAGATATAAATACTAATTTTACTAAAAGTATACATTCAATAATCTAATTTATATTAACAGACTATAAATTCAGCAATATCTTGAACATGGTTATTTCATGACCATGCCAAAGGCCGTCAAAAGTTAATGGCTACATACCTTTGAAAGAGCGTGAATACTACCCGTCTTTGTGCCAGACAGAGAAAATCCCCGACTGGAAGGATATACAACCCCCAACCCATTACTTAACATATAACAACTCTTTGAGGCCCGATAAAGTTGTATCCCATTTGCTAGACTCAGCTCTCTTATCTCAGGTGATATAAAAGAAATTTAAAAAGTCGCTCATGGTAATGTATTTACTTGTGTCATATTTTTAGAAATGAAATAAAATAAATATAACGCATACCACTAAATAAGTTATAAAATATATATTATATATATCAATTGATATGTTTTAAATCCCATTTTCCCATCACCAATTATATAAATAAAAGAAAATAGATTATTTAATCCATTTACCCTTAATTAATTCATAAAAAAAAATGTTTGGATGAAGTGGTCTGAGTTCTATATCCACACGTAGATATTAGGCAATAATAATAAAAATAATAATACGAGATCATTAAATATTTGGTCATATATGTAGGCTCATTTCTGCATTCATTCCACAGTTTACTAATATTTTAAAATAGTGCATCAACATACACTTAAACATATCAAGAAATAAAAAAATACCATCCTTTTTATGCACAATGACTTAACTTAATGTATACGCATTTAAATGGTTTGAGCATAATTATTGTACAATGTAAGACACACATACTCGTCTTACAGTTTATGTACATTTTAAAATAAATGTGGACGAATGACTAACTTAGGGAATCCTGCACGTAGCAGATGTCTTACATACATGCACCACCAAAATATAAATCAGATCTCTAGCATAATTAGATTTTAAAGATGTGATATAATGTAAATATATAAGTAGTAAAAAAAATATAATATTAAAAAGATTGAACAAATTTTAAAACACAAAAAGAAAATAATATTATTAAAAGGTTGAAACAAATTTTACCCTCCAGTGTCTTGGAACTTTATCCGGACTTGGGGTCTCTGAATGTGCTATATACCTCTGTTCATCAGGGCAGCAAGGACTTCTTTATTTCACTATGGTGGTTTGGTGATCTTCATCATCAATATCTGCTGGATCTGGATGGCTACATTTTATCGGCTTTGGGAGAAGCTCGACAAATGTACTGAAGCTGGCTTCTACTCCTTAATCATCTTGTTGGTTGGTGTAGAAAGGGTGTTCATTTGGCGATTATTACTACTGTGTCAATCAGACAAACATTGTTATTTCTTGGAAATGATTCTGTGAAGACTTGGCTCTAGGCTATCACCATTTAATTTTAGGCCCATACCCCATAGCTATGATATTCTGAGTATGCAACCTCAGCTTTAATTGGGGGTCATGAAATATTGTCAGGGACTAAAATATAATACTAGTCAGCCTGCAATGATCACGCAAGATATCTTCTAAAATGGCTTAGCTTGCTTTTTCAATCTCTCTGGTTATATCTTTGCAAATCTCTCTGGCAAGAAGCATAATAATAAATAAATAATCTCTTGAAGTCTCTCTGGAAAAACGAATAAGAACAAGCAGAGAAAGAATGAATAAGAATAAATCTCTTTAAGTCTCTCTGAAAAAAAAACGAATCAGAACAAGCAGAGAAAGAATAAGAGAATAATGATCACCCAGCACCGGGTGAACAGTATTTATAGCACCTCCATTACATGGTCAATTTGTTTACCCCCCTTCGAGTAATTGCCCCAAGTTTATATCTTGGTGGCTAATTGATTTAAAAATAACTTACATAGTTTCTTTCTTACAGAATGTTATTTTTAATTAATTTTACAATAATTTTAATATAACTTATCTGGGCGACTCAGACCACTAATTGATAACATCAGTTTCAAATTTACATAAAAAATTATTTTGCTATAGATTAAAATTAACAAGATTTTCTATCTCTTTTGGGATGCCAGATCTCTGCCCTCCTTTGTTAGTAAAAATAAAAGTCCAAAGCAGAATCTGGCTAAAAATACATTAGTGCATTTTTATATATGGTAGCACAATAGACATTTGATTTTTCTTAATGGATTAATAGAAAATCTGCTAATTAAAAAAAAATATATCGACTGAACATTTACAATTACTTTCTAATTATTTTATCTATTTTTATTTCCTTTAAAACATGTTCCAACACGTAAACAACTTTCCTTTAGTTAGTTCCTATATTTATTATTTTCATAAAATTATAAATGTAATACGTTTACATTTATTAAAATAACAAAATAAAATGAATCAAAAATATTGTACTCATATATAATATAACATTATGCGTCAATTTACACTTTGAGAAGTTAATATTCTTGCGCGTGTGTGTGTGGGTAAGAAATATATACACAGACAACTTCATCCATTTTATACAGTTTATATAATAGCTAAATAAAATTAATGTATATAACTGAGCTGTAGCTTCACTACAGCGACTTTGTGTGTGGTTATTCATAGAGTGACTGGCACAATATGAATAGATAGCAAGGTCACTTTACTATATAAAATTAAAAAAAAAACTAATTCCAAAAAGACAGACTAGCACTGCTATATATTATATATATATAAAACAAAACATCAAACTATTAAATATCTACAAAATCTCTTAGAAATAATAAAAAAACTGTTTGTTTTTTCTTTTTTAAATAAAAAAAAAAACAATCTCCATAAATTTAAATTTTCATTTTTATCTTTATTTTTATTTTTTCATTTTTATGTATTTCTTTAAAATTTAAAATATTTAATCAAAAATAAAACTTGTAGATTTTAAAAATTCTAGTTACATATAATTTTATTTTAAAAATAAATTGCTATAAAGACAAAAAAAAAAAAAAGTTCCTATTAAATAAAGAGTATCAATATTTTTGTTTCTGTATTTGCCCTTAGACAAATCCAGACCTATTTTTTGTTTAATCAATAGCAAAATTCTTAATTTAAGAAAATTTAAAAATAATTCATAAACCAATCATCATATTTAGATAAAAATAACTGTGATATTTTTAACCAATAACTATTCCCTTAAGTGCATTACAAACATTATTTATTTATGGTATTTTTTAATAAAATTTCAAATAAAGTATCATTTTAATATTTAAAATCAATATAGATAAGTTGTGATTATTAGATTTTACATATTTAGAGAAAGAAGTAAATCTTTTTCTTAATAGTTCTTTTCAAATTAACTTCATTTTTATTGAAGATAGAAAATAAGTTTAAAAAAAATATTATTTAATAAAATAATCAATTACATACAAATACTATTGTATATATGATCACTAGCATGTATAATATCACTGTGATTCAAAAAGAATATAATTTTTAAAATCTAAAACTCCAAAAATATTGTGCGCCTATAAAACAAACAAAATAGCCTAATTCATATCAAAAGCTTTTTCAGTTTTCTTCTAGAAACACTGAAGAAGAGAAATATATGTGATGCTCATTTAAGATTTTTTTTTTTTTTTTTTTTGGTGCTTTCTAGCTAAAAATATCTAGAATATTCTATTTCCTCATCAATAATCAGATGACTGGGTTCATTATGGTAAATCATCTAAATTTTCTTGGAACCCAAAAAATTTCCAAATTTCAACAATCTAATAAATTATATGTGTATAGTAAAGTCACACAAAATATAGTGGTAGAATGTTATTCCTTGAAACCTATTAACACATAAAAATTAGTTGTAAGTGTATGAACATAAATATAAATAGATAAAATTAGCTCATCTTGTTACATCCATATACAGACATATGAAACTAAGAATAGCATTATTTGAACTATGTGATCAATTAATATTTTGAGCAAAATTTTTAGAATAAATGATTGATTTTATTTCTGTCAATTTTTATTTAATTGTAATATATGTATTTATTGACTTTTTGGGCTCTTTCATGTGAAAAGTGAAGTAATTTTTGGTGATTTGATGTTAAAGTTTTTAAAGATTTTAAGAATAACAGAAAAATTAATGGGATTTAAATAATTGTCTACAGATATCACTAATGAACAATGCACTACTTAAAACAATCCGGATTAAAATAATCTCAGCTTTCATAAATTTTGTCAATAAAAATAAAAAACATAAATAAGCTATTTAAATTTCAAATCTCTGAAAGTAAACATTTGCTTATATAGAATGAAAATATGGGAGAGGATATTGATGGTGTATTTGAAGAGGGGATTAAAAAAAGCTAAAAATGTAATTCATTCCATAAATGAAAACAAATTAATTACATGTTCAAAGATTCTAATCACACATGCATCTAAACATGTTTACTCAAGTATTATTAAAACAGGGGGGGGGTCTTAAATTTCAAATTTTGCATTTCATAAAAAACTGGAGCAATGAAAAAATATTTTGAATATTCTTGTTCTTGATCTCTCTATACATCTATATTTTATATGCTAATATTTCAAATCTAGCTAATCGTCTATTGAATGAAGGTTTCACTAGTGTATGCTCTGACAGATTAAACCATATCTGTGTTTTCCTTACTAATCCTTTTTCGTTTCAAATTGTAGCAAAACAAAAAATAAGAATTGAAGAACTAGAAATGTTATTGCATGAGTCAAATTTAAAACTTGTTGAATGAAAAAAAAATGAATACTTTAACCTAAACAGTTATCTTTATGTGATTTTTGTAAACAAACTCAACACATTTTGTTATTTTGTAAAAAGAAGTATCATAAAATTGCTCTATTCAAGAAAAAGATAACTAATCTTTGATTATAAAATGAAGCATTATCATTATTATTCTTTCTTTTCTCCTTTATCTTCCATGCATTATTATTAACAAATATAATTAATAACTTCTTTCTTTAACACTTTCTTCAATGCAAAAATTGTTTCTTCAAATAATTTTATTTCTTTTCTTACAATTTTAACCGGCCAACAGTTTTCATTGTAGAAGCAATTTTTGCACTGAAAAAGTATTAAAAAAAATTGTTGGCCAGTCAAAACTGTAAGAAAAAAAAACTATTTGTAAAAACAATTTTTGCACTAAAGTAAATATTAAAGAAAGGAGCTATTAATTCTATTATAAAATGAAATTTAAAAAAAAAAAATAGAAATAAATAAAAAGGAAATTTCTGATGAAGCTTTGCAATGACTTAAAAAAAAAAGCATTCAAATTTGATAACAGACAATAATATGAAATATGTGCCAAAAGTTAGCAAATTATCAATAACTGGAGAAAAACAAAACCAGAATATGATTTAATCATATTTTTAATGCAAATATCTTTAAATTTGTTCATAATCCATTCTTGATTATCTTTGTAAATGATTGTCATGGAAAAAATTAATTGCCATTTTAATTAATAAAAATAAAATGGTTAGTTCAATAACTATCCTCAAATCATCAAACATAAAATTACTAATATGTGTCATTTATCTATCAAAACAATATTGGAAATGTTATTATCAATCATTTTATCAACTTTTCTTCGATTACTACAGGAAATTTTAAATACCAGATGCAACATTCTCATCTAATGTCAAATCATATTCTTAAATCTCTTTACTAAATCAGCCTTTTCCACAAATAATACAGTCTAATTACTTATCCTATCACCTAAGGTTAATATAGAAAATTTTCTTAACTAGGTTGTGACAAAAAGTTCCCATTGATTGGCATATAATACCTGGCTGTTTTCTTATGTTCACTCTAAAAAAAAAAACTTCAATCAATTGCACTTCTATTAATTTTGCAAGAGATCTAAAGAAATTTTGGTTGTCATCTGATCCTTCATGTCAGCCGCGGGATGGCACTATTTCTAGATAAATTTCTAGAAATATGCAGTTTCTGTGGCCGCACCCAAGCCTTTAAGCATTCTTTCTAAAATGAATCCTAGAAAGATTGTTAACTCGAAGTTAAGTCTTCTTTCTACGCTAAAAGGTAGAGTGTTAACTCGGAGTTAAGTCTTTCTATGATAAAATCTAGAAAGAGTGTTATACTCGGCTTAGCGGCTAACGGTGTGGCTTTTTCCAATGCTAAAAGCAGAGAAAAATGCCGTAGTTGTTTGTGTCACACCCTATATCGTAATGCTGTGTTATGTATTTTATGTAACAATATCATACGAGGGTGTGTTAATTTGATCGTGTCAAAATTATTTAAATTTTCATTGGAGCCTTTTTTTTTAAGACGAATTGATGTACTGTTACCTTTTAACAATTTTAACAGTCGTGATTGTTCCTCGTAAAGCTGTAAGCCTACTAAATTCTCGATTAGGGTGGGGTAGTAGCGTAAAATTTTTAACGATCATGCTTTGAGTCACGTTTTAGCGAGAAATTTTCCGAGACCAAAAAGATGGTTAATTCCAATGCAGAAAAGTTGAAAAGATGGGAATTTCCAGACACGGAAGCCGGCACTGGAATATTTCTACAGCAGAAAAAAAAACATCCTGCTGCTGAAAGAAAAGATTGGATTGTGCGGCAAATATATGCAGATTTGAGGTCCAAAAATATCTTTTGACTTTCATTTGTAAGTCTCGTTATTGCCGACGGAAATGTTCACTTCGTAAAGGCAAGCTTGTTTGAGGGATTCCAAATGGCCTTCGTCAAATGTAAAAAATAAAAGAAGTAACTTCAATTTTTATTTAAACATACATCCCTTCTTCTCCCAATAATCATTGTCGTCGGCAATAACCCAAATGTAAAATAAAAGAAGTAACTCAAATTTTTATTTAAACATAGCCCAAAAAACCCCTCTTCTCCCAATAATTGTTGTCATCGGCAATCAAACGGTCAAATAAAAGGAACGTCATTAATTATTCTTTAATTGTATAGAAAAAAAAACTCCTCCCACTAATTGTTGTCGGAAATCAAATGTAAACCAATCAAAGTAAGACCGTAAATTATTAGTTAAACATAACCCAAATTACTATTTGAACATACGCCGAAAAAAATTCGCTCTTGTCAATAAAAATTAAAGAAACAACAAATATTATTGTCCCTTTGTCAAATCAAATATTATTTGGGAAAACCCAAATAATTTATAAACGAAAAAAAGAAAGTCGAATCGGTTGTCAATCAAATGGCAACCGATAAAAATAACTTAAATTTTGATTTAAACATACACACAAACAAAAATAAAATGCAAAACCCTTTCTCCCAATAATTGTTGTCGGCAATCAAATGTAAAAAAAAAAAAAAGTAACATACAATTATTCTTTAATCATACACAAAAACACCCCTGCCACTAATTGTTATCGGCAATCAAATGTAAAGCACTAAAAGTAAGGTAAAGCAATTATTTTTTAAACATAACCCAAATTACTATTTGAACATACACCAAAAAGACCCGCTCTTGTCAATAAAAATGAAAGAAACAACAACTATTATTGTCCCACTGTCAAAAATATTAGGTTTTTGGGAAACCAAAACCATAATTTATAAACGAAAAAAAAAAAAAAAGTCAAATCGGTTGTCAATCAAATGTAACCGATAAAAGTAACTTCAATTTTTATTTAAACATACACAAAAAAACAACCCCTTTCTCCCAATAATTGTCGGCAATCAAATGTAAAATAAAAGGAAGGTAAATTAGTATTTAATCATCACCCAAAAACACCCACCCCTCTCACTAATTATTGTCAGCAATCAAATGTACACCACCACTAAAAGTAACATAAACTATTTTTTAAACGGTTACACCCCTTCTCCCAATAATTGTTGTCTACAATCGTACACACAAAAAAACACCCCTTCTCCCAATAATTAGTGTTGGCAATCAAATGTAAACCAATCAAAGTAAGACCGTAACTTATGATTTAAATGTAACCCAAATTACTATTTGAACCTACACCAAAAAACACCCTCTTGTCAATAAAAAATTAAACAAACAACAACTATTACTGTCCCATTGTCAAAAATATTTATTTGTAAAACCCAAATCATAATTTATAAACGAAAGGAAGTCAAATCGGTTGTCAATCAAATGTAAACCGATAAAAGTAACGGTTTTAATTTTTATTTAAACATACACACACACGAAAAAAAACCACTTCTCCCAATAATTGTTGTCGGCAATCAAATGTAAACCTATAAAAGTAACGTAAATTATTATTTAATCGTATACAAAAACACCCTTCCCACTAATTGTTGTTGGCAATCAAATGGAAACCTATCAAAGTAACGTAAATTATTATTTAAAGATCCATAAAAAAAAACCACAAATTACTATTTGAACACACACCAAAAAAGACCTTCTTGTCAATAAAAATTACCAAAAAAACAACTATTATTATCCCATCATCAAAAATATTATTTGGGAAAAATAATTCAGAAACGAATGAAAGTAAACTTTGTAAACAAACAAACAAACAAGTCAATATTAATAGAGAATCGCTAGCCCAGGAACATTATATTAATGTGTTTTTGGTTAGAAATCGTGCCATCCCACAGCTGACACGAAGGATCAGATGAGAACCGAAATTTTTGACATATTCAATAATATCATTCTGTTATCTTTTATAGTCAAACAACCATCTTACTCAAATGTCAATATAATAAACTATAAAAAATATGATCTAAGAAAATAGGTTCATTTCTAAAAATGTGTCAATTATGTGATATGCCTAAAGAATAGTAAAAGGCGTCTATATATCAAGCAATGATTTATGGTCATGATCTTTCTAGCAATCAGATAATCAATGCAATCTAGAAGTACTTTAAATCTTCATATATAGATAATTATCCCTCATCTCAGAAATGGTTCAAAAGTGAAATCCAATATCGATCTTTCTTAAAGATGTATTGGAGCAAACTGATAATAACTTTAGCTCACTCAGATATATATTATAAAATAAGTAAATGCCAATCATTTATTGAAATTCCAAAATAATTTAAACTAAGCAATAAATTGTTATGCCTCAGTTTGACAAAGAATTGTTACATGTCAGATAACTTATTTTGACCTTATAACAATTAAAAATACACACACTAAAATTTTTAAAATTACATTATGTAAATTTCTTTCTTTATGTCAATAAAGCTTTTGCCTGGTCACTTGTATTGCTAAGAAGACAAGTGCATTGTATCATTTTCATTTGTCATAAAATGGAGCATATGATAAACAAAATTCATCAGACTTTAAAGCAATAAATGTAAAAGGATTTTCAAAGAATTTCTGACAATATTAATGTTAAAAATATTTACAAATAAATTTATAATTATTAATTGTTTTAATAAATGCATTATGCTATTCTCTTAATGTCAATTTCTCTAATTTCATTTTTATTCATAATTTTTACTTAAAAAAAAAATTATTACAGCATCTTTTATTACAAAAGAAAAATTTTTCTCAAAATAAATTCTTGCTTGAAATTAAATTTAAAAAGAATCTAAACAAAATTCTACATTCAAAGTTTTCATTAAGACATCTTTTATTTGTTTAATTAAAATATATAAATAAAAAAATTTCTTAAATAATGCTTTAATGTAAACAGCCAACTAAAAAAGTGAAAAAAATAAATAATCCAACTAAAAAATCTATTGTGTCATTTCATTAAAGCAATTAAGATATATCCTCAATGTTTTTGTTTTGACTTTTTAAATGAAAAAACAATTAATTCTCTAACCTTTTTTTACACATTAATTTTTTCACAGATATTTGTGAAATATAAATTAATTCAGAAAAATATTTATTTTTCATTAATTAAACAAACCAATATTAATAAAATTTTACTCTACAAACATAATATTTCCATAGGCTCAGTTGTTAAGGGTTTTCCTGGAAAGATTAAAGGTGGGAGTTTATAAAAGGAAATGGATTTTTTTTCTTTGTTAAAAATTCAAAGATGTGGATATCCTGACAGAAACACAGACAGAGCAAGTAAATATAAAAGCATTTAATTACTTTGGTACATATATATATTTATTATAAAAGTTGAAGTATTTTACTTTTGTTATTGAAAGTCCCAAAGAAAAAGTAAAAAAAGTGATCAAGAGTACAATAGGCATTTTCTTACACTACATAAAAGTCCAACTGTTCAATCAAAGAAAAACTATTAACTTCACAAAGACTAGATGTTTAATTAAGACACCACAATATTATAATATTTTACAGTATTTAAAAATAAAATAAGAAGACATGAAACAATTATAAATAATGATTAAATGCTGCTTTGAAACTATCATAAAAAAATATAAACATCTGAAAGGAGATTAAAAAATTAGTTTTTATTTTGAGAATGATAAACAGTCACCAAATATGCATATATAAATAAAAGAATATATATGGTTTATTTATAAAAATTCCAGAATACTATTAAGGTGAAGCTTGAAGTTTCATTGTAGATGAATTGTATATCTCCTATGAAATAATATAAATCATATATCTGACCACATCTATTGGGTTCTGTTATTAGTTTCATGATAATGATTATTTCATAATATATTAACAATGAACCACAACCTTTACATATATATATATTCATATAACCACTTCGTTGCTTGTTGAAAAAGAGCAATAGTATGTATTAAAATATTGAATGCATAGAAGAATAGTTATTATTAAAGACATTCAACTATATATATATATTTATTAGATAAACTCAATGATTTTATCTTAGCAGTGTTAAATCAATAAATCTCAATTTTCAGCACTAAATTAATAACAGAATTATATTGTGAAATAATTGATGAACAAAGATGAATAAAAAAAATATCTACTAAAACAGCTGTGAAGAAGTTAACTAAGATGTAGCCATTTTAAGATAGTATCTCTTTCCCCATTGAGAGAAACTCTCAAAGTAGAGAAGATTAGAAGCATGCATAATCTTAATAATTCTATCATCATCATCATCAAACATTATCAATTCACTGCAGAATGAAGGTCTCTCCAAGTTAAAACGATATTCTCTGATCTTTAGCTTCTCCTCTCCACATAACCCCTGCACACTTTCTTATTTCATCCACCCATCTCACATTGGTCTCTTTCTGGGTCTTTTACAATCACTTGGAATCCAGTTTAAGATTTCAATTGTCCATCTATTATCATCTCTTCTAGCACTATGTCCAGCCCAACTCCACTCAGTCTTTTAATTTTTTCAATAAGGTCAATAACACCTGTTTGTTCTCTTGCCCATATGTTGCATTTTCAATCATTTCTTGTTACTCCTAACATGCATCTCTCTATACTTCTTTGAGTGGTCTGAAGTCACTGTATTGCTCATCTATTAAGTGTCCAAGTCTCAGATCCATAAGTAGGAACTGGTAAACACATTTGTTAAAAACTTTCTTTTCAAACACATAAACATATTTCCTTTTAGTATCAAGTTATTTCTACCAAAAGCACTCCAACCAAGTTTAATTCTATGATTAATTTCATACATTATGTTTCCATCTGTATTAATAATCTGACCAAGATATTTGTAGCTGCTAACTTCTTCTAACTCATCATAATCAATATTTATTTTCATATTTTGGGAAAATCCATTGAACATTACTTTAGTTTTTTTAACATTTATCTTTAGTCCTACTTTCATCCGATAACTCCTGCAACATTTCCTGCAGCTCTAAAGCATTACTTTTAAAAACAACTACATCATCTACAAAATCTAAATGACTTAAATAATCTCCATTTGCTTTCACTCCTTTATATTCCCATTTTAATCCACAAAATACTTCTTGCAGCACTGCTGTAAAAAGTTTAGAGATATGAAGTCACCCTGTCTTATACCCTTTCTCAATGTTAATTTTCCTAGTATCATTATGTAATCTAATTGTTGCTGTTGCATTTTTACAAATATTCTTTAAAATATGACAATATCCTGGATCTATACCTTGATGATCCAATGCTTTAATCACTGAAGAAATGTTTATAGAATCAAATATCTTTTCATAATCTACAAATCCAAAGCATAATGGCAATTCATATTCATTTGTCCTTTCTATAACTTCTCTCAATACCTGGTTACGATCTACTGTACTAAAATCACTTTTAAATCCAGCTTGTCCTCTTGGTTGGTGGAAATCCAATGTTCTCTGTAGACGAGTTGTAATTATCTTAGTAAAAACTTTGTATAAAACTGATAAAAGACTGATAGATCTGTAATTTCTAATATCTTCTTTATCATCTTTTGGGTAAAAGCCTGAAATCCGGGCAAAGCTGCTTGGGGCACTGTTTACATGTCAAAACACATAAAAATGCCGTTTCGGCGGCCGCCGCCAGCCTTACAGGCTAATACAACATTTACATATTGTATTAACCCATTGCTAGGCCGCTTTACATGAGATTGCATAAAAATATTATGGCCTGTTTTGTGCTTCGAAACTATTTATGCATATTCGTTCTATTAGTAGCTGATTACAGTATCGTTTGAGGGTGTTTAAATATCAAGGCGGTAGCATTTTTTCAAATCTTCGTAAGAGTAATGTCATTTCTATTTAAATAATGTTGTTAATCATTAATAATTGTCATACGGTCCCCACCCTTCCCTAAAAAAATGTTAATATGTAAAAAATTGGCAAAGGGTACGTTCCAACACGCTTCGACAAAAGCTCACGCACTAAGTCACGTTTCTGCGTGGAAACTAGACGAGATCAATAATATGTCTGAGGAGTACGTGCAATTTGTACCCTTTTCACAAATGCCGAGTACAAAAAGATGACATAATGTCCTCACAAATACCAGATTGTATGATTATTACAGCAATAAAATAATAAATCAGTTCAAAAAGTTCAAAGTTTGTGTACTTTTTTTTTTTTGATTTCATTAGAAATTGACAAGTATTTGGATGATGTTTTTCTTTTTACAGCGGGGTTAAAAGAAATGACTCCTTTTTGTTAATACTATCAAAGTAGGAACCCCAACCCCCCCCACCCCCAAAGCAGTTTATTTTAGAAGGCAAAAAAAAAAAGATAATTCAAAAGAAATAAAAATAAAAGTCAAAAGGATTGAGAAAAAAAGTTGTTTGAAAATCAACAGAAATTATGGACTTTATGTTCCAATTTCTTTTCCGAGTATCGGAGTTTGAAAACGATTTTTTATTCCCAAAAAAAACACAAAACTTACTTTTGATTTAATAGGAAGATAAAAACAATTTTGTCAACCAAAAAGAAAAAAAAAAAGGTTGAAAAAATTGGAAACAATTACCAAATAATTGCATTCTACTTCAAACAAGGTCGGGGTTTTAAATAAATGACTCTTTTGGTGTACTTTTTGTTAATAATAACAGTATGGAAAGACCCCCAAAAAGTAAGCTGTTTTTATTGCAGAACGAAATATAAACAAAAGTCAAAAGTGAAACAAAAAAAATATTATTTTTTTTTTAGAACAAAAAAAAAAAAAAGGTCTTGACTTTTTGTTACAATTCTTGATGCGAGGGTGGGTGTTTCAAAATAATTTTTTAACCCCCAACAACATGAAAGTTACTTTCGATTTCATAATAAGAATAAAAACAATTTAGTCAAGCAAAAAAAGAAAAGGTAGAATAAAGTCTAAACAAGTCGCAAATAATTGTATTCTATTTTTTCGGCGGCGGGATTAAAACAAATTTTTGGACGTCGTGAAACGGTCCCAAGTTTTAAAATCATCAAAATAAAAGGTACACAAAATTAAATTAGCAAAATTTATTGGAATAAAAAAAAATGTGAGGTTACAAAAAAAAAAAAAAAAACAACGAAAATTACTATAACAATTTGTTAAATAATAAAGAAATCATGTTATAAATAAAATCAAAATTCGTTTAATTGATAAAAAAATCACGTATTATAAAAAACAAAAAGTTGCGGCCCAGCAACGTTATATTTCATTGATTTTGTCTAGCATCAACGCTCCAAGCGGCTTTGCCCGGATTTCATGCTTTTACCCCTTTTTTAAATATTAATATGAATATTGCATTCTTCAAATCATCAGGTACATCTTTATCATTTAGACATTTGGTAAATAACTTTGCTAAAAATATTTCTATTTCTTCACCTGATTCTTTTAATATATCAATTATAATTCTATCATTACCTGGAGCCTTTCCTTTCTTCATAAATTTAATTGCATGTCTCACTTCTTCATTTAAAATTCTGGGCAATTTGGAAGATATAATAGATATAGGAGATACTGGTTTTTTATTACTATATAATTCTTGATAGAAGTCTTCTACCCATTTCATGATGTCATCTCTCTTTTTAGTAATAGTTGCATCTTTTTTCCTTATTGCAGATATAAATTTCCTATCAGTAACAAAATGTTGTTTTACACTCTTGAGACTTTTATTCTCTTCTACAGCTTTCCTTGCTAGTTCACAGTGATATTTTCTTATATCATTTTCAACTCTTTTCCACAATTTGAGATATTCAATCTTTTTAATGCATCATTTTTGTATATCTTCATATTCCTTGTTTTCTTCATAAATTCTCTAGTCTCAGTAGAAAATTTATTGGTCAATTGCTCCTTTTTTCTACCAGCTATCTTTGTTACAGTTTTTAAAAGTGTATCAGTTATTTTTATATTAATTTCATTCAAATCTGAATCATGTTCAAAATCTACTAATACTTGAAACCGATTTATAAGTTCTAATTTAAATTCATTAGTGTTTATAAAAATTAGAAATATCAATTGTTAATATTGTTTTTCTTAATAATTTTTTGCCTCTTTAGTTTTGCATTAACACATATCTTACATCTTACTAATCGATGATCACTTCCTGTGTTAAATTTATTAAGAACATTACAATCTTGAAATGTGTATTTTCTGTTAGCCAAAATATAATCCAATTCTGCTGTACCTTCATTTGGATGCTTCCATGTTCATTTCCCTTTAATATTTTTCTCAAAAAAAGAATTCATAATATAAAGTTTTTCTTTTTCTGCAAATTCCACAAGTCTATGACCTCCCTCATTTCTGTTACCATAACAAAAATTACCTACAGCACTTTCATCTTTCATTTGTTTACCAATTCTAGAATTAAAGTCTCTCATAACAATTTTAAAATGTTCTTTACTCTTATCAAAAGCCTTTTGTACATCCATATAAAAATCTTCAACTACTTCATCATTATGAGAACTTGTTGGGGCATAAACCTGAATTAGCTGCATTTAGTATCTACTATTAAGTTGTATAACTAATCTTGCCACTCTGTCATGATTTAATGCAGAAAGGAGTTTGCTATTAACTGAAAGGAGACCCTTTGATTCCTCTTGGAGGCCTTAAAGGAACCGAGTAGGGCAAATTCCTAATGTCCACTCCATACGTTCTTGTCGTTGCAGCTGTTATTACTATGTGATTATTCATATAGTATAAAAACATGGATGGGCTGCTCACCAACATGCATTAGCCAGCATGGTGAGTCTATTGACTTTTTACCTCTGAGTTTAAGATCAAAAAAGACCATGGTCTTTCTTCTCAGTTGTCTGATAAGGCAGAATGAATGTATGTGTAAATGATAAATATTTTTCCAATAGATATATATAATCATGACAGACAAAACAGGAGGTTGTAAAGACTCCAATCAAGGCAGCAGTTGGTGGCTGAAAGCAGATGATGCTAAGAATTCCCTGATTGTGGACCTAAGCTGCCATTTGATGATGACTTTTTATTTAGGTACTTACAACTTCAGATCACTTTCAAGTGAAAGAAGATTGCAAGAATTAGAAGAACTGTCTTATATTAAATGGGACCTTATTGGCCTTTGTGAAGTTAGAAGAAAAGGTGAAGAGACGATTTAAAAAGTGGACATGTACTGTACTATAAAGGCACAAATATTGGAAATACAAATGGAGTCGGATTCATTATAAATAAAAAGTGGAAGAACAACATTGTGGAGATTGAATAATTCTATATAACAAAATATTTATAATTAACAAGACCATAAGTTTTTCAAATACAAATGTTGACCAACTGTATAGTGTAATTCTCAGTAACTCTAAGGTATAAATAATATACTGAACTTAATAAAATAAATTAGTTTGCGAAATTTAAAATTCCTGATTTTACAACAAGTATAGAATGAGAGAGAGAAAGAGTAAACTAACAAAGATATTAGTTGTTTTCAGCCTAGCTTGAAACTTACCCTTAATAAAACTATTTTCTTGTCATTTCATTTTTTAAGCTTTCACATATTTGTTTTAAAATAAAAAGAATTGGATGGTTTGTTGTTCAGAAGATCACAACCAGTTTGATTATCAGAAATGATTTAGTGAAATTATGATCCATGGACCATAAGATCCAGAATTAAATCACTACATTAAACCATGCAGAATTACATATTAATCTTAGACCTGCTTGTTCAATTATATAAACTTTTGTAGTTACTTTTTGCCTGTAGCATCATCAACAAATGCCATTTTGTTTAGCAATAACCTGAAATTGTTGCACAGCAACATAAGATGCCTTTTTATAAAGTCTTGCATGTAATTATTTGGTTTATTTTGATAATTATAGAGATAGGAAAACAAATTATTCATGATTTGATGAGAGATCATCACTGACACATCCTTACAAAGTATAATAAAACTTCCAAGGATTAGATTATATAAAACATTTCAAAAAATTAATAACTTTTAAATCTTATTTGCAGTGCCATATTTATTCATGGCTTCAACAAAGATCTCTTCATTAAAACAAAAAGTAAAATTTTCCATACATTACCAACTGCATTCAATATAAACTGTCCTCATTCTTCTATTTTATAATCTATTAAGCTGTACTGAGAATAATATTATTCTTGGTATTCAGTCAAACCCCATTAGTGAAAAAGCAAAGCAACCAACTGCAATGGTAACCAATATCTCTTGGTTCATATAATTGAAGTAACTGGAGTATGGTTGCAAGGTATTATATCAATAATTTCTTATACATAAAATAATTATTGATAACATTTGATTTGATATAGGAACAATATTTTCTGTAATCCCAACTATTATTTAGCTTTTGCTTTAAATAATATTCTTATTACTTTGTCTTCCCTGATAAATGGTATTTCACTCAAATAATGGGTGTTTATCTATTTGTAACCATAAAATTAAAGTTTGAAGATATGATATTTATTCTATCTTATTCATACATTTATTTAAGATTTTATATAATTAGCAATGCAGATTATTTTGCTCTGTGCATATATATATAATTTTTTAAAACTAATATTTCAATTTAAAAAACTGTTTATATATATATATATATTTATTATTAATGTTAGTGAAATAGAAATAAAATCATTGTTATGGTTATCTAAACTGATTTTTTCATTCAACCTATCTCCAAGTTGAAGTGATATTTAATGTATGTTTTCCTCAATCTTCAAAATAATACCAATCCTTTCATGATATTCAAACTTAGTCTTAAGAGATTATTTTGTTGTAGATTCTATTTGATTCCTAATTGATTTTATTTTTGACATGGGTCTCATTTAAAATGAAGCAAATAATATATTATTTTATATCCCAATATTATAAAACATTCGACCTGAAAATATCAAATGGGTCTTATTTAAAATGATGCAAATAGTAATACATTATTTTATAACCAGATACATAAAACATTCCATCTAAAAATATCATCAAGTGGGAGGGGAATTGCAAAAATTATTCAAACATAAATTTGATAATTTTCTTTGGAAATATTTTTTTAAAACTCTAATAAAGTTTTGTATTATTAACAATAGTTTTTAACCAATTTTCTACTTAGTGTAAATTTTAAAAAATATTGGAGATTATGTGATATTTTATTTAACAATTAACATTTTTATTTTTTATTCGTAATTAAACAATAAAATGGTTAGATTTTTAGTTTCATTTAATATACTGTATATATTAAATAACAAACTAAAGTTTAACAAGCCAATATTCCACTTAGTTTTTATATTCATAATTTACAACTAGATAATCTACTTGTAAATTATAAATATAAAACCTAGTCATGATGTTTGGCTGGTAATTTATGCATTACTTTGTTCTGTAATTTATTACTTATAACAGTTTAGCATTATGCATATTTGCATTTAATAGATTATGTTTGCAATGTTAAGAATTAGCAATGATTTTGCCTTCTAGATCTAAATTTAAATTGATTCTAATAGAGCTGTCGAATTTTAAAATGTCACCATGGTTATGTCATTATTCCAATTTATGGTCTATTTATAAGCTTAGACCAGAGATGGGAAATAGATTCACTTTTTGTCTAGTTGTAAATTATGATTGTGGAATTAGATGAATTTGCAAGATAAGTTAAACATCATACATAGCAATTTAATGGGCAAATCTTAAGCGTTTGGAAATAAGAGCATGAAGATATTAAGCAATCATTTTAAATTATATTTACTATGCCTGAATGAATGACGCTTGAGAAATCTTTACAATTTACGATACATCATTCTTGGTTGAAATTAAACATATGTAATGAGATATTATTTTATATAGCGCTATGTTTTTATAAACTGTAATAATAATATTCAGCGATTAAGCTAATGCACATGCGCTTTGAAGATTTTAAATTATAAATGAATACTCTCATTTTCCAAACGCAAGATAAAATATTTTTGAAAAGATAGGATGAATCCTATCTTTTGGACCCAATCGTTTATGTAAGGGCAAATCTTAAGCATTTGAAAAGTGAGAATATTCATTTATCATTTAAAATCTTCAAAGCGCATGTGCACTAGCTTAATCGCTGAATATTACTATTACAGTTTATAAAAACATAGCGCTATATAAAATAATATCTCATTACATAGCAATTTAATGCTATGTAGGTTTAATACTGTTTATATAGTGAATTTAATGATTAGCAGGTTATTAAAATAATTAGTAATAATTTTGTGTTGTAAATTTAAATTTAAGTTGATTCTAGTAAAAACATAAAGAACTCAATTATTTCAAATTTCACATTTAGATTTAATATTATTCTGATTTATAATCTATTTATAAACTTAGACCAGAAATGAGAACTGGATTCATTACCTTAATTTCTGTAAATTATAAATAAGAAATCTAAATAGTATGTTTAACTTATGAACAGTAATTCACTCTATTTATGAATTCATTAACTTAATCATGCCATGAAATAGTAGTTCCACATCCAAATCCTCAAACTACTTTCTAGATATAGCCTTCATCACTAAAAAGAACTGCACTAGCACCTATAGATCCTGCAGTGATCTTTAATTCTTTTGTACAATCCAAACTAATAACTTGAGTTTAAATGCCCTAAGTTTTAAATTCTAACATAGCTGTATAATTATTTAAGTATAATAATAGGTCACTGATAAAGACTAATAGATTACTATATAGTGTCAGAAATTATTCAACCTCATAATAGTTTGACGTAGAAAAGAATAAATACAGTGAACAGATGTTTAAAAAAAAATCAGAGCAAATCATGTGATTTTTTGTTTGTAACATACAATCACTGCAAAATATTAAAAAGTGCCTAAAATTGTCATAAAAATGAGATCATTAAAATATATAGTTGCTCATCTAGTATCAAATCTGCATATTATACAAGCATATTATTCTGAGTTTCAAATTTAAATGTTTGAATCAAAATTATTAATTTAAAATGATGACTTATGTATGCATAGTACAAAACCCGTTTTCTCATAGATGAAGACTAATAGCCAGAAACTAACTGTAGAGATATAAATATGGTACTAAATATTCAATATACATTGCCTTGCGTGGATTGATATAGTAGAAATAATGATAGATTTTGAAATTCAACAATCAGAGATCACAATGCAGTTTTGCTATTTCCAGTGCTCAAATTTCTTAAGAAGTCTCAAGCAATAATCCAATATCTAGTGATTATTAAAGCTTACAATAAATGGATCTGAAGGAGAGTAAATAGTGAATTATATTAAAAGTGAAAAGTTATAGTAAAATATTGCATTATCATTTTTCCCATCCAAATTTCTTTCTAATATAAATGTTTTGAAACATGTTCCCTTTAGGCAAAAAAAATATATACCTATATATTCTTAAATTTATAGGAGGTGAACTGTATTTTAAAACTAATTGAACAGTCTCCAATTCAAACTTGGTTAATCTTAGAGTTATAAAAATACATACATAGATATTTTCATTAAGAAATTTATCATGCTTGGCCAATAAATGTAATTTTTAAAACTAACAATCATTTTGATTGTTTACAACTGTATGTTAATAATAGAATTTTTATTTCCTTACTTCAACTCAGTTCTAATGATTAACTTTTCCCCGAGTTCCTTTAATTACATTTATGTCGACAATATTAATTTATTTCTTGAAAGCAGTCTTTATACTCATCAATGTCAATTATAAGACAGATCTTTAATTTATATACACTCTTTCATATTCACTCCAAAATCTTTTTGCAGGTTCTTCAAACAACATAGGGTGGATTAAAACTGACTTAAAATGTTGTCTTTGCAAACACTAAGAGAGCAAAATTAAAAAAAAAAAATCCGCTCTCTACAACGTCATTTTTAATACTTTCTATTATCTTCAACACACAAAGCAATGTTTTACTGTTTGGATAGTAAAGCAGTCCCATCTATTGGATTAAAATGTAACTAAATATTTTGACACTACATCTTTTATTCTTTTATGAAGTAAAAAAACATTCTATTCAAACAAGAATTTTATTCTAATGAAAAATTTTAATAAAACCCAACATGGATGCTGTTGACTTTTGCGTACAGAAAATTTATAATATAAGTTATTATTTTATTTTTTACATTTTATAAAATAAATAAAGCAAATATAATATTAAATAAACAATATTTTACTAAGAAATCATTAATTATTTGCAAATAGATGCGTCAATATAAACATATTAGTCCATAGATAAAGATGAGTATCCACCTTTATTTAAAAAGGTTGCCTTGACATTGGATTGCGATTCTTCATTGATATTGTTTAGGTGTTGACTGCTTTCATGTATTTTACATGAATATATAAATATATAATACTTCATATAGAAGTCATCTATTAAAAATAAGAGATCAACAAGACTCAAGAAGTCAAATTTCTAATGTATATTCTCTAAATTTGTCTTATTTTCATCTTTGAATTTGAAACCAAGAAAATAGCAAGGACTTTCCTATACTTACAGAAGCCTGATAGTTTCTGATTGAAACATAGTTTTTTTAAAGCAGAAGAATGGATATATTTATGTATCCGTATGAATATTTGCTTATATACTTTGATAGTTTACATACACATTCTCTGGAAACTGTAAAGACAACAGCCAAGATAACCTTGTTAACCAAATGGAGATGATGCTAAAGACTGCAATTTAGAAATGACATTATATTTAGTCACAATTAATAGCATCAGGGTATTATGCTCAAGCTACTAATGACTCCACAGATTGTGGGTACAGAAATGACTTTCAGTTATGAGAGTAACTATAAGTAAAAAATAAATATTTCTCTGGCATAAAGTACATCCTTTTATCTTCCAGGATAGGATGTTGGTTCATAAAAGGCAAGATATTATTTAGTTATTTAGATGTGTATAGAACCTGGTTATTATGATTTCTCATACTATATTCCATGTAGTAAGTATGGCAAAGAGATCATATATTTGTATGACTTCTATCCTTTAGTTATATGCATAGCAATTCTGACTCAATTTTCATTTCCAATTTCTTTTTGGGATTTTTTTTTTTGTCAAGGACAGATTTAGTAAACTGGCAATCTTTAATTGTGATATGCTGATGGCAGTACAAACACAAGTCAGTATGGAACTGCATTTAAGACGGAAGTTTCAGCTGGTAAAGATTATACATTTAAGCAATCCAATTTAAGTTATCCTTCTGCTATTATGAAAGTGAAAGAGACCTAGAAAATATCTAAAAATGGTATGTCTTATACAGTCAGGTTAGGGAAATGTGTCTAGTGGATTATTCACTAAACCAATAGAAATAAGGGTTATCAGTAACAATGGTGAAGTAGGTAGTAGAAGAATTAAAAGGTAAGTACTTTAAATATATATTTTTTTACTAAATATAGGTTCAAAGAATGTTACAAACTCTTAAAACTTGAATGAGTTAAAAAGTTGTTAAGATTTAAAATCAATATATTAGAGAAGATGGTTAAATAGAACAGATACATGATTACAAGCTTTTTTAGAAGAACAGATCAACCATGTAAAGGAAAAATGAATATACTGAATTCACTGTAAAATCTATTTCCTTACATTCTATTCTTAGATTCCTCAATGCATCAATAAAATGCCAATATTATTAATACTTGACTCGGGTGTGATATCTGTACATATTTTATTGTGCATATCTTCAACATTACATTCAAAGAAGTGAGAAGGAAAGCTCTGATTCCTTGTTGGACAGCAATACCATCAAAGGATCAAATTTTTCTTCTTGGAGATAGTAGACTTTGGATAAAAGTTATTGAAAATAATGGTATTGGTATTGTAAATGCAACTACTGAATTTTCGCATTATACATGGACTGACTTATCCCAAACATTTTGTTTATGCAAAAAAAATCACAACAAAGAAATATGGATATACCCAAATTCAAAATAACGGAATTTAATAGATTACATAATAATAAGTCAGAAGACAATTTCAATTACCAACCATGTATAAAAGCATATTGTTAGATGATCATAGATTAGTACACTCCAAGGTTAAAGTAAGTGTATTGAAAAATATGCCTTATTCCAAATATATTCACAAGAAAATTGATGTTTATTCTTTAGAAGTATCTATTATTGTTACAAAATTTGAACAACTATTAAATATTACAATTACTAATTTGAATTTAAAAGAATTGTCATGTTACTAAGGCATGAAATTCTCTCAAGGAATGTATTTTGAATACAAGAAAATCTGTACTTTAGTTCACTAAAAAAAAAACATTGTTATCATTTTCTGTTTCACAGAATACAAAATTAAATATATAACTTTATAATAAATAAAAAAATTAAAGTTCAGAAGTTCAACAATATTCAAGAAGGGTAAAAAAAAAAGATAATTGGGTTAAAACTGTAAAGAAAATACAGACATTAGCTGATCATAATCATTTTAAATTATTTTTCTTTGATATCTTAAAATATATGAACCTAAAAAATGGTATCACAATACCATTTAATCCGACAATAGCACTTTTTTATATAATGATATTTCAAAGAAATGGAAGAAGTATTATGACAAACTTTTAGCTTCCATCTAAAATATTCAGTTAAAAGATTGCAGATCCTGATGAAAAATTTGGAGAAATTTTAAAATATGGTGGTGATGTATTAGCTTTAAAAATATTCTAATTTTTTTAAGAATATATGAACTCATGATGTGACAATATGCTTTATGGGGGTTCAATTTTTTACTTATGGCTAGTAGGTAGGTTTCACAATTTATCAAATATATTCACAATATCAAGAGATTTATTTATGAATAGATTTCATTTCATCTCAGATTACATAGACAAATGGACAACACATGGCCCATATGGAAACTCAAGTATACTGTGAAGTGATAGTTAAAACGTCGTTCACTTTAAGCCATTCTTAGCAAAGACACTCCATAATAATAATGAGTACCTTTCAAGCTATTTTCTCTATTTACATCAAAGTAATTTTCATTTAATAGGTTCTTGGCTAGTGCTGACAGGTGCCTTTTCAGAGACACTAATGATGTAATGACTATTTAATAATATGCAAGACTATGAAATAATAACTTCTTATTAAATGGCTGACAACTGATTACGACATTTTTGTCTTCGGCACAATCATATTGCATCTTACTTTTGTTTCATAAAAAAATTAATTGCTTAATCTTTTTAAATTGTTTTTTTTAATAAGACAGAGTTTTCCTTTTTTCCTTAATAAACTTGTTTACATTCTTAAATTTTATATAAAATTTTCTTTAACATTTAAATAATTAACAAACATGTTTATTAATTTTTTTTTTAATTACAGGCTTTTCTTTCATATTTACATAAAAATAATTATTTTAGTCTTTTTACAAACTGTTCAATAATTTGTAATTTTAAATTTAATTTTAATATTAGAGAATAGCATCTCTTATTTTATTTTCTTCCTGTCTTCCCATAACAAAAATTAATTCAACTTAATATTTGATAATATCCTTAGAAATGGTAAAAAGAAGTTACTCCTCTAACTTCAATATTTCAAAGCATATATACATAAATAAATAAGTGATATACAAATTAAATTTAACTTTATCATATGTTTGCATATTTTGTATGAATAAATGTATGCTTCAAATATTTAAATTAAATTATGAATAAATATGACCAAAAGACTAATGCTTCTCAATATTTATATGTGAGATGTGTATTTAAACAAAACTTATTTATATTTAAGAACTATTAATAATTTTTTTAAAAAAGCAATAGATTTTTAAAGAATTGTATTATTATTAATAAGCATTTGATAATAAATTAGTATAACTTGAAGAATCAATTATATTCAGCTTTTTAATAATCTGAAGAAGATTTTTACCACTATTTCACAAAGTCTTTCCTACATCAGATGCAATAAGCACTTACAATCATAAATCAGAATTACATAAAACATTGTATAAAGCAACTTGTCCTTGCTTTATTTCATATATCCATAATTATTAAATCTGATACTTTTTATAATCAAAAATAATAACATGTATATTAGTTCAATTTATTTGAAAGGGCCTGTTTATAAATTTTATTCGTAAGAGGAATTAGTACTGAATATATATATATATATTGTAAGAGTTAATAAAATAGATCACATACCTACAGGATAATATGGTTATTATCATCTCTTGATGCATAGTGGAAGAGTTAATTGACACATTGAATTATTAAAGTTAAATCTAAAGTGTATTTACCATTATAAAAATAGATTACTTTATGACTAGTTTCTGAAAAGAAAAAAAACAACTACTTAATAAATTTGCTTTATTTTTAGAATAATTTGGAATGAATAGTGTCACTTTTTAGCATTTAAAAGGTCAGACATCACTTTACTTTCAATAATAACCTGCTTAGGCTTGGATACAGATTGCTGTTGAACATACAATCATACATATGGAAATATGATAAATGAATATCTTGAAAGGTTATAAAACAACATAAGTAAATAAATCAATTATTTTATATAGCCGATGTTTTATAAACTGTAATAGTTAAACAGCATTAAGCTGTTGCACATGCACTTTGCAGATTTTAACTATAATTGACTGAATACTAACACTTCAAACACATGATAAAGTCTTTGGGAAAAGATAGAATGGCCAAAGACTTTATCATGTGTTTGAAGTGTTAGTATTCAGTCATTTATAGTTAAAATCTGCAAAGTGCATGTGCAACAGCTTAATGCTGTTTAAAACAATGTAAGAAAATTTTTAATGAATCTGATTAATTTAAGTTTAATAATAATTAATAGCATAAGAACAACAATAATATAAAAATCTTGTAATGCCATATTTATACATCCACATAAATATTAATGATCCAATAATTAGTTTTCACATGTGTTTTGGTTATTTATACCTCAAAAAGCTACCAAAGTTTCATAATTAATATTTTGTAATAATCATACATACTCCCTAAATCAGTACTTTATAAAAAAAACAATCTAAGTCAAACAATAATTCAGATTTATGAAAAATTATAAATCATAAAATTTAACACAAATTAGTAATTACATAACATTTCAAGTAGTATTGCTCTCCATTCTTCTTTAGGTGTTGCTGGCCTGACCAGTGATAATATTAGCATATGAATCAACCTTATACCTTTATATTCTTGAATATCGATTTTAAAGCAACACTCTAACAAAATGAGCTATTCTATATTACAAAAAAAAAATCTAAAAGTTTTTATTAAAAATATAAATATACAATTACTGATTTATATTATTAGACAAAATGAAAAAAAAAAATCAAACAATTCATTATCAGAATATTTTGCTCAATAAAAATAATAATAATATTTTCCAAAATTTAAATTATATCAAATGCCTTATGTATTTCTTATTAGTTTACTTTTGAATAATTTTGGTGCACCTGTAAAAAATTAATCAGTCAGTTCAGTATTGTCCTT
This sequence comes from Epiperipatus broadwayi, assembly GCA_028023455.1. Taxonomy (NCBI): domain Eukaryota; kingdom Metazoa; phylum Onychophora; class Udeonychophora; order Euonychophora; family Peripatidae; genus Epiperipatus; species Epiperipatus broadwayi. The sequence continues at coordinate 7,940,718 of JAQFVV010006246.1, forward strand.
TATTGGATTACTATCACAAAGCAACTCTTTCCAAATAGTGATTTCTTTACTGCTTGCATGCACAATTCATTATAAAATCAATATATGATGGTCTGTCAGCTTTCTGTGGTAATATGTTTCCTTCAATTTCTAAACTTGCAGGTAAACAGATAATAGACATTTTCTCACATATGCAGAGCTTTGATTAGTTATTCCAGCTGTATTGTTCATTTCTTTCAAAAATCCTACTTCAGATAGGGACTCATAATATAAATCCATTCTGATGATGATATAATTGTAGATATTTTAGTTCACATTTGTTTGGGAAGTATAATATAAATTGCTGCTTTCCAATGCTGGCTGATATTATCCAGAGCACAGAGTTATATCTAGACAAATCTCTAAGAATACTGAGTAATGAATAGTATTTCTAGCCTCTTAGTTCTTTTAAACTTTATTTTTCTGATTATAACATAACCAACTACATGTAGCCAAAATCTCTAGCTTAGTTTCCAAACTGTTATGAGTTTTTCCTTTCTTAAAGGCAAACATTACATCCCTTAGTTAAAAATTTTATAGAATTTCATCATTTTTGTTTTCAAGATTTTACAATATTCCAAACTATTGTACATTGCATATAATAGCTCACATTTTGTTGATAAACTTTGATTATATATCGTTTATATATATCGTTTATTGAACTGTAAGTTTACAACCCATTTCAACATGCATATATGTATAAGACATTTTAAAAAAATTATGTAGTTATTAATAATAAATTGAGAGTATAGGGCACATTTACATATATTTTACTGAGTATATGTTCACTCATTCATATTCACTTAAAATATAAGAAGAAAAAAACATATTGTATCATGTTAATTTTTAATAAAATGAATAAGAAAATATTTGTCAGATTTTTATTGCAATTAAATATGATTTAGATAAGATTTTTTTTTTTTTCAATAACTTTCATTTTTCTATCTAAATGTATTAGCTGTTTCATTTTCAGCAGACTATATCCTCTCTAGTTGTTTTAATGTTTTTAAGTCTTTATAGACTTCATGAACATTCTTAAATTTCATAAAATTTTTAGGATTGTGCTTAGAAAACACCGTATTCTATGAAATATTACATAAAATTTGGAAAAAATAATGAAGGCAAAATAAAATGCATATGCTGTCAACATAAACCAAAAAATTTTATTAGTAAACATGATCACACACAGTGCTCCAAGAGACAGAAAAGGGGCTGCTGCCATATTATAAAATTTATTTAAATTTATAATTTTTTTTTTTTTTTTAAATGATCACATATATATAACACTCCAAGATGGAAAAATGGCTACTGGCATATAGTAAAATGTATTCAATTTACAAATTTCAATGTTTTTCTTCTTTGTTTTTATTTATATATTTTTCTATTTATATTTTTCTTTTTTGATAGTGTATAAATGAAATATTGCATATCCATACAGTATAATTCGCAGCTTCACAGTATTTTTATATAATTATGTACAGTATTTGTACAATAATTATTATAACAAGTTTGAATAATAAATTCTGCAGTTATAACTATCAAATTAATTTCAGCCATGATTTATTGTTTCCAAATCTCTCTTACATACTTTTAGTAATTATACCCTTAATAACCAAACTAAAAACTATTTAATAAAGCTATCTTTATACACAGAATATTACATCCCTTCGTTCTGAACTCAATTTTTAAAATGATTAATTCAGTATTTTTTGTGGGCACACAATACTAATTATACAGTAATGAATTTTGAATTATATAGAGCATATTAAAATATATTCTATATCCAGCCATAATAGTTCTAGCAGTAATATATCCCCTCTATTGATTTAATTTAAAAGTCAGGATGTTATAAATTATAAACACTGATACAAGGGCATAAACAATAAAATCATTCATCACTAGATGTCTGACTTAAGATATATTCTATTTTATTCATTAATGTCATTTACAATATTTTAATTAGCTCATATTTGTGAATTTGAATACAGCAATAGAGGATTTTGCAACAATCTCCTCTCCTTTTTGACTAATATTAGTTTTACTTTCTAATAATTATTCTTCATAGTTTTTCTTTAAATGGTATACTGTCATAGTTGTTAGAAATATACTATAATTAGTTCACATGCATATAGCAATTATATATATTTAGTCAGACTATATATCATATAATTGATTCTCGTGTTTTATTTTATTTTACTAATTATTTTTACAGATCTATTTTATAGTACATTTTTTGCAAGTCAACGAGATGCTATTATAACATTATATACATATGCACACATATTGCATATAAAATGAAAAACGATGATAAGTTGGATTTAAGTTTTAGTATATCGGTATTATGCAATTGTTCCTATACTTATAAAATATATGTTTTATAGTTTGGTGATAAGTTTATTCATTTAATATTAAAAGACTCTATATCATATTAATAATAATAATCAAAGGGCTTTACTCTGAGAAGTACATAAAAAACTCAAGCATAGCATGACTCATGGATCTTAAGTTCCAGAGTAAGTCACTTAACCATTGCAATAGGTCGGCATAGTAATTTAATATATTTTCCATACATATAGTCTTCCCATAACCATTGCTTTTGGTTACCAATCTTGTGGGATACATAAAATCATATATAATAAAACATCCTATAAAATATTAGCATACTTATTAAGACATTAAAAAAATTAACAAAAAAAAGATATAAAAAAAAAAGCCAATACAGTAATAAAATAAAAGAGAAACCATGTGAGTAACTGAATGAATGCCGAGCGCACAAGATGAGGAAATGGCTGGCTGATAGATGATTAAGATGGTATTACCCAAAAAAGTTATGGGTTTGATTTATAAATTTCAAATGTTTTAAAATTTTTATTTAGTATTTTTTCAAACCTTGTATTATTGAAACTATTCATAGTAAATCTATTGATACAGGGTTATCACACATTTATATAAATTTTTACGAAATAGTTCAGAAAAGATGTAGTTGCCATTTTATGTCATGCTCAATTATAAACATTTGTTTCAACATGTCTTAACAAGTAGAAGTTTGAGTTTAATTAGGGGAAATAGATAGAATAAAATTAATGTTTAAGATTAGAAAGGTGGGAAGTATGAAAAGAATGGTTAGGAAACAATATTTAAGAAAAAAATGAAAAAAAGTATTTGGATGGGATATGATTTAAGCAAAATAAGTTGTGATGAGTTATACTGGAAAGAAACATGTCAAATAAAAGATAAAAAAAAGTATCGTGATCTTAAAAAAAAAAAAAAAAAAGATATATGCACAGTGCATGTATGCATATATATTTAAACCTTAAGAAGTAGAAATAAACAAAGATAAAATTTATATATATAATTTAAAATAAAATCTGGAATAATAAATATTGATTAAATAATATTTATTGACCTTTTTGAAGTGCAACAAACTATTTCAAATTAAATATAAAAAAGGATGACTTATTTCTGATTTTGATAAAAACTTCAAATTTTTAATATAACAGAATTATTTTTCTAACATGTTTTTACTTGAAGAATTGAGAAAAAAAATTTTTTAATTAAAAAAACTTTTTGCTTTAGTATGAAGTAATTTTTTTTCATTAAGAACTTTTTTTTTTAAATGAAAGTAAATTAAAAACAGAACCATTGTAATTTATTTATAATCTTATTTTTTTAATTAGGAAAGAAAAGAATTACTTAATCTTCTATTTATAATTTCATTATATCTACTAGTCCAATTAAAGTGATGTGATATAGCAAAAAAAGGGAGTTGCTTTTAGATTCATGGGACAGCTTCTCTGTGGTGACTCATAGCCCAATACACTTGTATCAGATATCACTTCCTATATCTGAAGTTTGGAAACTAGAGAAGTTAAACTGGGATGACAACTGTCAGTATTCAGAATGTCATATTGGCAATCTATAGAAAAAATCAAACCTAAACTTTTAAAGATTCTAGTGATATATGATTTAAACATATTAAAGCACAAACAAAAAGGTGATTACATAGTACTCCTTATGTTGGTAATGATATTTTTACATACATACGCAGCACAAATGAAAGAAATCAGCTATTGACATTTTATTGCAAACACTAATTCTGCTACTAATGAAAATCTACTTCTATTTAGTGCCTTATAAACATAGTATTTAATAAGTACAGTAGTAATTTGTTTAAAAAAAAAAAATTGAATTAATTGAATAAATTAGTTCATCTGCTTATGAAAAAAGTGGTCAGCATAAAAATAAAAAATGGCCGAATACAAATCTCAGATAAAGATTTTAAGACTTCTCATTCGATAATTTAATCTACAAAATTAACAAAGCGTATGCCACACTTGAATGAGAAGCTATAACGATACACAGAAATTATTCTATGCTAAGCGCTTTCAAGGTTTTGTTTCCCTTGCCCTGTTTTTTCATTCTGCAGCTCACAGTACCGCTATGAATATGAGGCAAAAGACCTTGAAAGCGCGTAGCGTAGAATAATTTCTGTATATCGTTATAGCTTCTCATTCAAGTGTGGCATACGCTTTGTTAATTTTGTAGATTAAATCTCAGATAAGTTTTTAAAAGCTTCCAGATGATATAAATTCTAGGTTTATCTTCTTTGAATTATGTTACATAATGAAACTGATAATATGTTTTTAACAACAGATGAAACCCCAGATTTCAAACTGATTCAATATAAGATATTGATAAAAATAATTTTAAAAATAAGTTAATATTAAAAATTAAAGTAGTAATATTATAGCAGAATACAATGCTCGTATTATACATACATTTAACAATTAATTATTTATATTTTATTAAAATAGAATAATATATGACAGTATAATTAATGAAAGAAATAATAACTGGAATAGTCTATATTATTTACATATTTGTAAACTGCAATTTAAATAGAGTTGCTTGTATAGTTTTGTTTATCAATTCAGTCAAAATCAGAATATGTTTGACCTTTTATTTTTTGCTATTAGTAATTGATCAATATTTTATTAATCACCATTTTAAGTAATACTATTGAAATTATTATAGAAAACGCGGATTCGAATGTGTCAGCCGCGGAAACGGCATTTTTATGTGTTTTAGCACGAAAACGGCACCATCGAGCAGCGTCTTTGTCTATAAGACTACAACCATAATATTAATTGTTTGTCTCTCATTCACAGTCACTAAGTCCTTATGATTCCAAGCTAACTTCAGACAAACAATATATATAGAATATGTCTGTGAAATTATATAATTCTCTTTAGAATTATTTAGATGATGCTAAGATAATGATGATCATCTTTAAAGACCATTCACTTTATAGGTTTTATGATGATAGTTACTAGTTCTTTTATAGCTAATACACTGATAATACCTGGTGACCCAGATCACTGATAATGATCTCAGAACTTTTGATGCATAATTACAGTCACTATGAGCAATTATATTCATGCATACAGCAAAAAATAATGATAGATTGTTTTTTAATAACATTATGCACCATGAATGGCACTGGGTTGATGAAATTAGCCAAAAATTTTCTAGCATGCCTCTTTTAAATTCAACCACAAATAATAATTGTCAATTAAATTGCTTCTGATGCTGTGGTTAATGCTAATGATATTATTATGTATACTTGTGTCTGTTGGAGATCTGCTGAATTTCTGCTCGTATTCAGTATAAAAAATATTGCTTATTATTATTTATGTATCCCATGCAAATCTATATTTCTTTAACATTACGATAAATATATTTACATAGAAGTATATAACAATGTAAAAAACAAAATAAAACAAGATGGTGTTGAATAATATGGTGAAACTGCAAGATAAGACTAAACAGTAATAATTTAAAAAAGCAAAAATAATTTTAAAATATAGTATTTAATAACAATTGCTATAATAATAAATAAAAGGATCTTAGTTTGGTTATTATAGTGTTAATTTATATATTTACAATAAGACTTCAACTATCCCTTAGTGCAGAAAACTCAAACCATTACTTTCTTGTTTATTATCAAAACCAGAGCCAGCCCAAGGGCAGTGATACCGGTGTGACCACCCTAGGCCCCACATTTATCAAGATTCCTTACCTGCATGATCCACACTTTCTGTAAAAATAAAAATAAAAAATTTTATTACTTATTAAATGTCAATAAACATCACATGATCACCATTTCTTATGCTTGCTCTTAACTGTTACATGTATAGAGTTTTGCCTGTTTTACTTATTAAATGTAATTAAATTTCCTTTTTTCTTTTTCTGCCCAAATTCTGTAATTTGAAGGCCCTATCACATCAAAGTAATTCAATTGTAGAAGCACCGGATGTGTGGTGGTGAAGATTTTTCGGCTATGTATAATGTGTATCCTTAAATTTTTCAATGTTCTAGTCATTTTAATGTGATCAGCATAAGTCAAGAAGGATTCTCTTCATTAGGAACATTATCTATTGAATCAAAATTCATAAAAATTAAACTATGACAACATTATTAATGGACTCGCAATAAAAATTCAAAGAAGTAAAATATAATTTTTTGCATTATATGTATTTTATTTTGTGTTCTCAAATATTAATTCAATAAAATTGCACAAAGCCTTATTTACAATTTATAAATAATCACATATAAGTAATTATTTATACATTATAAATATTAATTTGTCCAATTTATTTTGAGTAAACAAAATAAAATACACTTAATGCAAAAATTTGTATTTTATTTCCTTGAATGTTTTTTTTTTTATTATTATTAGCAAATTCTCATCCAAAATAAATAAAAATTTTAACAAAGAAAATCATTCTTGAATTGATTGACTTATAATAATTGTAAAACAATATATTTATATTTGCAAATGAGATATTTTTTAAAAAATATCTAAATTATTTTTATCATGAGTAAAAGACACACACCTACACACACCCTTCCCAGCATAAAACACTGCTCTAGGCCCTGCTTTTTCTCAAGCCAGCTCTGACCAAGACTGTTGTTCTTATTCCACAAATCAAAGTTATTCTTATAAAACCATCATTCATTTTTTCCTTTATGTATTTAAGTTCTTGATTTTTTTTTTTCACATTAAATGTGAAACAAAACTTTAAAGTTACAATCATAGAGTAAATTGTAAAGAAGGGCTGAATAAAACATGGTGCTAATATTAAAATGCATTATGATGCAGTAAAATATACAGTGATATTAAGTAGGATTATGGATAATATTTGTCACCAGTGAAGTTTGGCTTAAAGACATTAGTATATGGTTACTTCCATATAGATCATTAGTGAAATAGCTATTGTATCATATTTGATAAAGATAAAACACCATAAACGAATAGTAAAAATGATCTAAAAGTAATTATTGCATTTATACAAATAAAACAAATTTAAAAAGGAAGCCCAATTAAGTAATTCTAAGACAATATGAAATTACTTGGGAAATAGATTACATCTTAGTATGAGTTCAGCCCACCTCTTTACTATTAATATATATGGATATGCAATGGTTTGATAATATGAGGGGTTAGATTGACAATGTTTACATCAATATGACTACAATATCAAATCCAATAAGAGCTATGACCATTCCATCATCAGGTTTTCAATGAAATGGACAGTTGCAGTTAAACAGTTGAAAGGGTGAAAAGATGGATGTCTGTTCATTAAAGCATAAGGAATTGCTAATTTAATATAAACTGAGAACCGATTGTGTATATGTGTGGTAGATTATGATCCGACTAACTGATGAGTGCTGGTTCTGCACGAAATATATATATTGAGGATCAAGTATCCTTTTCACATGTGTGGTCATGTACATCGGTTGTTTGAGATGGAGTGAAGGATCAATAGACCGAAAAATCCCATGTTCAAATCTCTCTAATTATTATACTTAAAATTATAATATTAATTATTCATTTGAGAAAGTAACACTTATCTTGTTTAGTATGACAATCCATAAAAACAAAAACATAAATCACAAAACTTGATGCTGTTTAAAAACAAACAGAAAGATATTAACTCTAAATAAAAATTTCTATAGTCTATATGTTTTTAACTGATAATCATAATCACATCATCAAATTAAAATATTAGGGAATTCATTCCTAATTTTTAATATTTTAGAATGTCGGCATTACATATTAATTTTTAATACTGGGATTTTCTTAAAGACAACAATTTCCAACTCCTAAGTTTATGTTAATCACTTTAGCATTTCCATTTTTTTCCCTGCCAGACAAAAAAAAAATGCTCCTTTTATCTAAAAATGTAATTTGCAATAACTACAGATATCACATGATCACTATTTCTTATGCTTGTTCATAACTGTTATTAAAACAGGCAAAACTTTCCATACAGTAGTGCCACTCAGTGTAAGCCATTACTCTGGCTCGCACTGAGTGGACTACTGTATAGAGAATTTTGCCTGTTTTAATAACTTTACAGATAAATTGTGCAACAGCAATTTTTATATATAATTGAATTTGAAAAATTTATTTATAAATAATAAACAAAAAATATATTTTAGAACATTTTCTATGTTTTTATATTCACTTTATGACTGATCTTAAGTGACTTAATACAAGGAATAAAAAATTACCATGTACCTTATTAGTATTTTAAAATATGATAAAAAATGCATATCCAAAGTTATAATTTTTAAATATATATAAATATCTAATGCATATAAAAAAATACAAAGAGATAAAAAATAAATAAATAAATTTTAATTTAAGTAGTAATTTATTTATAATTCTATGCAATAATTAGTGATCAGTGTTAAATTTCAATTGCAGGGAAAATCAGCAGACAACTGAAGCTATTAGCTTTGAAATTTAGATTCTTCAATGTAAATTAAAAATTTAATTTCTGCTATGTAAAAATTGTACCTTATAATAAAATTATTTCACTTACCACTTCGAAGAAGTACAATGCCCTATCGTAGTTCTTGAGAGCTGTATAAATCATTCCTCCATAGTAGTAATATAGTAAAAAGTGTTTAGCATCATACTGGCCACCCTTAAAGATAAACAATTCATTAAAATGTTTATTCATATACATATATTTTATGTGAGTGAATATAATAAGTTCTTATCTCAAAAAGAGGTTGAAAAAAAATTAATAGGAATAGCATAAATAAGAAATAATATGTGATATCATTATTATTTATGCTTGCCATCTCTTAGAATTGCTTTATTCTAACATCTCAATACTAACAGCTATATCATAAATCTATTAGAGTTTTCAAACTACTCAATGGCACTTTCATTTCTAAGTTAGTTCATCATTTGATCATATGTTTTGTTTATTTCCCACAATTTTTCAGAGAAATTTACACTTTTCTGATAAATTAGATTGTATTAAATAAAGACCAAAACAGAATAATTTTAATACAATCATTCATGTGAAAGTTCAGGTCAAATCTGATCTAAAACTAATTATCTCCATAAATATCTTTATTAATATTCTTCAGATATATTACTAAATTCTCCACTTCATTTATTTTGCTATAATATCTTATACAAATAAAATTTTTCAATTCTACTTTGAACACTTTTTATTGTACATATATGCAGTCTTATGTTTCGACTGTCCTGCAGTCTTCTTCAGAGCTATGATATAATGAACAAAATAAACGACATAACTATATAAATAATACCATAAGTAAATAATACAAAAACTCTAACAGATAACGAAAATTATTCTTCACATATAAAGTGTGATAAACAGAGTAGTTAAAATTCAAAATTCATTAATCACAAAAACTATTTGCTAAGTGCTTTCGGTGCCGTGTACTAAAATCATGGCAACATATTGGAACTAATGTTCAGTTCCAATGTGTAACCATGATTCTGTTACATGGTATCAAAAGCGCTTGGCAAATAGTTCAGTTCCAATATGTCGCCATGATTCTGGTACATGGTACCAAAAGCGCTTGGAAAATAGTTTGTGTGATTAATGTTTTTTGATGTTCAGTTCCAATATGTCGCCATGATTCTGATACATGGTACTGAAAGCGCTTGGCAAATAGTTCTTGTGATTAATGTTTTTTGAATTTTAGCTACTCTGTTTATCACAGTTTATACATGAAGAATAATAATGCCATAAAATATATTTTATATTGTTTTTTTATTTTGTTTTATTATTTTATTGTTTACGTTTTTTGTGATATTATTTATATAGTTATGTATTTTATTTTATTCATTATATCATAACTCTGAAGAAGACTGCAGGACAGTCAAAACACAAGATTGTGTATGCATATATGTACAATAAAAAGTTTTTTGCTAAAAAGTGTTCAAAGTAGAGTTGATCTGTAATGACACATATGAAATACCATGTTACAAACAATTCTGATTTTTCCTTTATCTTTTCTACGCCTTTCATTACAATTCTAATCATGTCATTAAGTAATGAATCTCTTGAGTGCTAAATCCTTTACTGTTGATAAACTACTTATGCCCCTATCAATTTTAATGACAATTGCTGTATCTGTAATATTTAACTGTAATTCCACCTTTTCACTATAATCTTTAACTTCTGTAATAAGTATTTCAAACCTTTATTTTCAGCTCAAATGTGGATCAGTAACATATTTAAAACTGTTGATGCTAATTACATGAATTCTGAATATGACATCGTTAGATATTACAAAGGCCATACTGTAATTAATTAAAAAATCAATTCAAATTATAAGTTAACAGACTGATAATAATTAATTATAAAAATGATTTGTTATACATTTTGATACCACAAATTTTAATTATAAATAATTTATATTATTGTTGATATAGATATATAGTAAAATGATATAATTACATGTATATGTTTCTATATAAATTACATATATATGTTTCAGTATAATGAAAATACGATTTTATAGTAGTTACCTAATTTATTAAGGAAGAAAAAAGTTATACAAATTTTGTTTCTGATATAATTAAAACAATCAGTTGATTAATTTATGTTAGTTGAAGATAAGAAAAATATTTTAGATAATTAAAAAAGCAGATATAAAATTTTATTTCCATTTAATGACATTTATAATCCTCTATTGATATTTTTTTTCTTTTAATTTAGTTATATTGTATATAAAAAAAAACAATTTATTGCGATTTAATAAAAATAAGATTAAACTGACTGAAATTTGTGATTAGAGAGGGCTATTTTGTATTGTTATCAAAAGGATTTAATTAAACAGACAAATCTCTCCTTTTTCCTGTTTTTTGCTGCTGGATAGTATTGTTCATATTGCAGAAGACAACCAGTGAGCAACCAGAGCTCACAACTGTTTTTTACAGTGAATAAAGACCATCAGTATTTGGAGCAAATATGAGTGATTGACTGTTCCTTGTAAGCAATCAAAGATGACCATGTGAAATGACATTCCTAGAAATGCGTTGTTAAAAAACAGTACATGCCAGTTGGACTATGGAACACATAGCCGTCCTAAAGAAGATGATCACCTGTTGCCTGCATGAAGTGGGGGGGGGGGGAGGGGAGATGACCAAATCATAAGCCCTAGCTATTATCCTGTAGTAAGAATTATCCCTCTACCAGTCATTAAGACTCAAGAACTAAGTAATAATTTATAAACCCACATACATGCCTTTGTAATAAAAGAATCATGATCTTAAAAACACCTGTCAATTATTTTAATGGTCAGATAAAAATTTATTTTTTTATGAACAGAAACTGGTAATATAAACACTTACATATTTCTTTTTTTTTTAATAAAATAAATCTAGAATGTATGTTTTTTTTATATTTATTTTATATTAAATCTCAATTTATATTTAATATCAGGTGTGTTTTTAAATATATATAATTAGGTGTTTAATTAAATAAATTCATTTTTACTTCATGTTAAAATCCATTTTATGTATGTGTGGGGTTTGATCTCAATTCATGCAAGTAGTTTTAAACTTTACAACTATCTCTTAAAGTTCATGCTTTCTTGTGAGAATGGACCAAGGGATAAAAAAGCAGTCAACAAGAGATGGACATATATAAAATGCCACTTAGTCAAAGTATATCATTTCTTAACAAAAATGGTGCTGTGTAATTTATTATCTTATAAAAATGCTGTTCTACTGAAGAAATATAATAATTTTACATTTATTAAAGTGATCTGCATAATTAAAATTATCCAAATAGCTGCATGACATTGTATATTTAAAATTATAGAGGTAATTCATTTATGTAATAAGATCTGAAAGATTTAGAAATCTGAATTGATGTATGGATCTCATGAATCAGATTATATAATGATGATTGTACCAGGCTAACTCAAAAAATGTAAGCAAGGAAATAAAGTAGTGAATACATAAACTATTTACTGTAATCAAATGGGCAATCATAATATAAATGGTATAAGCAGAAGCAATCCCTTTTTCCTAATATTAGTTGTGTTCTGTTACAATATATAAGTTTGACATAGGATTTAAATGAAAGTTCATACAAACTGTAAGAAAAGCTTGTTGCAGTCATGTTGAAATATTGCTATTTATTCTATTTTCTTAGGATTACAGGTATCTATTTGGATAGAAAGTGTCTGATTGGCTTCATGATACCATTAGTTAAAATAATGTTCAGGCATACCCAAGAAGTTCTCTATTCAATAAGCTATATGCAAACCTTTTTTTTTTTTTTTTTTGTCATGAAAATACTTAAATATATGTATATAGACATGAATACCAAATGTTTAATAAAGATTAATATGTATTGTCCAGTTACTCAAGAGATCATAAGATATCGAATACTAGACAGTACCATTCAAATAGTCATTACTTTTTTCAGCAATTGTAATAAAATTATATATGATAAATCACAAAATATTGAAACATTTGGTCATAATATTAAACAGATTTATTATACTTAATGACAATTTAAAAATATATATACTATTTTAAAGGAGCAGAACGTTTTGAATGATAAAAAAATGAAAATCTATTTCACATATCTCAAATGCTCAAATTAAATTTTTTTAAATATATATATAGTGATTTATATTATAACGATTAGTGACTTCTCTACCCCTATCTGCCTGACCAGGTCACCACAAGGCTATTTGAACCTAGAAAAATTTATAAAGGAGGCAGACACATACGGCTGAAGTTCAACTTTTATTTCACTGATAGCCTCTAGTCGCAAGCTCATGGAGAAACTGAACTTTAAGATATAAAATGTCAATTTTAGAAAATAGAAATTGATTTCAAATAAAATTAATAATGATAATAAAACAAGTCACTGCCAGCACTAATGAGACAAAACATTTATTACACACATATAATATCAAAACAAATTTGAGTATTTAATTCTTTAATATTTATTATTAAATAGATTTAATTCATGTTATTTATGTTATATGCACAGATGGATGACTTCAATATATTTTAACATTATTTTAGAATTTTGTTAAGCATAATTATACTGCATAGAATATATGTTTAAAAAGCACAGTCCCTTAACTCCAGGCCAAAAGTTTGCATCCAAACCAACACTAGTTTACTGATATACCAATGTGATCAATGCAAAATGAGAATGTTAGCAAAACAAAAATCATAATTACAGGAATTTATATCTGCAATCTGATATTATTAAAGAAACATAATGATCCTCGTGCAGTACAGGAATGTGCGACTGTCTGGTGACAGAATCACTTGAATATATATAGAAAAGAAATGCTCTATGTCAGGGAGTGAACGGTCATTGCTGACTTATAATTCCCATCCAGAGCGTAAAAAAAACAATGATGTAGGAAATATCTCTATTACCATTTGCAATGCAATGGGTACATTTTCAGGCTATGCACTCAATTGGGTGATATACTCTGTATACTAACGTGACACAAGAGAATGAGAATCCAATGTGCCTCCCCAGATTACATCGAATGAAACACCCGTACATCCATCCACCAGCATTAATTCAACTATGAAACAAATCTTAACAAATCTATGCAGCTATTTATATTTAACTTTACATTTATTAATTTAACAAGGATGAAAATAACAATGGCAAACATGTTATACATAAAATATTTAATAAGTAATTTAGAATCAAATTTAATTGTCAGATAAAAGTTTGTCTTAAGGAGAAATAAAGTTCAGGGTTAATAATTGAAAGTTCATATTTTAGAGCATTAAAAGTTCACATCTCATTTTAAAAAAACTCATATTTTCCATGGTATTTCTATGATTCCTCCAGACTAATGCAGGTTTATTGAAAGCCATTTTTGTGGTCATTGATATGCAACACATCAAGTTCAAAGCTTTGTCCATCATTAATTAGTAGATCTTTCCTACTGCAGATGAATCCGTTTTTATTATTCTTTGGGAACTGCTACTCTGGAGGCCATCTCATTCAGTGCAACTGAGGAAATGAAATCTATTTTGTGACTCTTATATTGTGGAGATCCACAATACAGGTACCAAAATATTTTAATCAAATCAATCAGTATAATCCCAAAAGTAATCTAATTCTTCATTTTATATTATTTCGTATCCCTTATTACCGAATTCCAGGATCGATCTCTCATGGCTTAGCATGATTCTCTATGATAATGATCATTTTTCTCTCTGGACTGTGTGTTCGTATGAATCTTTATGGTTAGTTTGCTTTAGAGCAGGACACAGCAATATTTTCTTATCATTAGTAATTTTAATTTCTCTTATCTGACTTACAATCTGTTAAATGCCCAAAGGTCCTGTTTGCCGTTACATTTCAATAGAAATTCATTTACATCCTACTATAGTTTAAAAATAACTTTAAAAAGGAAAATAAATTAACAGTTTTCATTATTTTTTTACCTTCCTTAAAATAATCTTTTATTTTTATAGATTTTTAACTTTTCCTTAGCACTTTTAACTTTAAATAATTATTTAATCAGTTTACCATCTGTGCATTTTATACATCTATGCATTTCTTTTTATATCAATTTAAATAAATTTTATTTATTGATCGTTTTTTTATATTTTCATTTGAGAGCTATGTAACGGCATATATGTATATCATTACAATATATTTCATTTTGAGTTCTGTCCAATGTTAAGTAATCTATCATAAATTGGTAAAATAATTCAAAAAAATTTATACCTTTTAAAAAAAAAAGTAATATTATGTATTAAATTTTATGTTAATGTAAGGTTTCATATATAGGGATATTGAGGTGTGGTCTAAAGAAAAAGTTGGGGGAACATCATTTGCTATATGAACGTACAAAAATAAATATAATAATGATTTAATAACACTGTCAGTTTTCTTTTATCTCAAAAAAACATATAAGTTTACTTTCAATTTCATTCTAGAAAATATTATGATTCTTCATGAGGAGAGAAACCGTACTACTATGTTCCCCCAAAAATAAGGCAATGTCTTGTATTAATTTTTGCTCCAAAAAACCCTTTAGGGCAGGGGTGGGCAATTGTTTTGGCTCGGGAGCCGCAGAGGTTGGCGGAGGGCCGCATCGGGGGCCACTTTGTGGAAGTAAAGGTTAGCGGAGGGTCGCACCTTTTTTCATGACACAATAAACACACTGCTTTATTACCTGTATTACCAAAGAAATATTTGTTTGTCCATTCTTTATTAAACACACGGCATTCATTACCGAATTTACATTTTTTTGGAGAGTTCATAATTTCACTAAAGTTGGAAATGTATATATTTGCTAATGCAAAGACAAAATTGAAATTAACCAATCAACTGGAAAAGCACTGCACATTGTATCTATACTGGACATGTGTATTGATATGGCCATCCTAGTGGAAAATATGAGACAAAACTTCGGTCGCGCAACGGAAGAAAATCTCAGTTCATGGCAGATTTTTCTGATTGTCTTGGCAGGTCGCATGTGGCCCTCAGGCCACTATTTGCCTACCCCTGCTTTAGGGCTTATTTGCAGGGGATGTCGGTATTTTTTTAAGGAAAAAATCTATACAGATCTATATTCATTCAAGTATAAAAATAAACATTTATTCAAATACTCTTTCTCTTTACAGAAATTGGTAAGATTCTTAACCCCAGGAACCCCCACAATTCCTTTCTTGTACTCACCAAAATAGCTTTCTTTTTGCACTCATCTTACCTGGTGATCAGAATATTATTCTTTTAAATTATTAAATCAAGTGTTAATTGAAGACTTGTGATGCTGAAGTGGTAAGAAAAATGATTACACTTAAGAATAAAGCAGTAAAAAAAATGCAAGCATAAAATTTCAGAAAATGTTTTTTTATTTCACATGTTGCACATCAAGTCTTCCATTACAACTTATGGAGTATTGAATTATGTTATCAAGTATGCAAATTAACTCTCCAAATTTCTTGTAATAGCTCTTGTTTGAATATTCTTTTTAAAAACTTTTTTTAGGAAAAAAAGTGATGATTTAATTGAAGTTAAACTTTCATTATCATTAATCTTTCAGGAGAAAAAAAAATGTTCAAGAAATCAAAATTAATTTTTCTTTTGTCTTGGATATTTAAAAGCTACCATGCTTAAACAAATCAAGCAATCTAAATCCAAGTATTAAATATAAATTAAGTATCTAAATATATATAAATGAAATTATAAATTGTCCGGTATAATGACTTATAAAAGATAAATTATTTCTCTGTACAAATAGAATTACGTTTATTGAAAATAGTTGATGGGAAAATACAGAAGTACTATATAATTTATAGTACCATTTAATTAAAGCATTAATGTCAATAATATGGTTTATTCATATATTCATTACTTTATAATTCAATACATCCATTGTATGTTTCAATGGACAAACAAAAACTATCTATCGAGCTGCCAATCTTAACTAGGGCATATATTCGGAATAGGGCTTATATTTTAAGCATCCTCAAAAATCATGCTAGGGCTTATTTTTTTGTTTAGATCTTATTTTAGGGGAAACATGGTAAAAGAAAAATTAAAGAGAAAATTTTGATAAATAGAATATCTTTAATTAATAGACAATATGCTAAAGTTAAAATTCATGAATCTTGGAATATGACATGATGACGTTACTTCTACTGAATTTCAATTAAATAACAGACAATATGCTAACATTAAAATTCATGAATCTTGGGATACATAATGACATTTACCTCTACTAAATTTGCATTTAAATGCTTTACAATTGAAGAAAGTTAAGATTATCTGAAAGTACTTAGATGGTTTATTATAGTTATTTATTCATTATTTTTATTATAATATTTTTTTTAGAAGGTACATTTTATTTTATATACATTTATATGTCGATATATATGAAAATAATTGTTTTTCAAAATTTCAAAACATTAGCTATAGTTAAAAGTTTTTTTTTTTAAAAAATAATTGCATTACAAAGTAACAAGTTGCGGTTAGTGCATCTACATTGTCATTCCCATGATCTTGGGTGCAAATTCAGGTGGAATTTTTAAATTTTCAGATAATAATGGATTTTCATGACTTTTTTTTAAAAAATAATAACCCACACCCAATTTATCTAGTATCCAATTATTGGCAGTCTATCTGACCTAATAATTAACAATTCAAACTTCACTTTTCTAAGGGAAAAAAAATTTTGAAAAAGCCTTTTCTATTCAACAAGCAATTTAATTAAGACTCCATCTTTTTGTAATAAAATTTTTAATTTTGTATTAATATAAATATTTAACATTTAATCAATCGAATTATACATTACTCGAAATAACAGACAACTGCAATTTAATTTAATATCATCAAATCGATTGTCATTCACAAATGACCCTTCTCAAGATGCCATTTTTAAAAATTAATCATGTGACAACAAACATTCTACAGCTTTATACCTTCTCTAGCGGTCATCATTAGAAATAACCTATAAAAAAATAAAAAATATTATTATTTTTATAAATATACACATATGTATACATCCATTATACATTTTCTTATTCATCTTTTTCTTTCTTATACCTACTATCTATCATTACATAAACAATTCCCCTCTTCAACTATTAACACATATACATTCATATATATTACAGCTACTTTTTTTCTAACATTGACAATTTCCCTCCCAATTTTATCAACTCAATGACCATATTAATATATATATCCATTATACATTCTCTTGCTCATCTTTTTTCTATCTTATAACTACTATCTATCAACTAACAAACAATTCCTGTCTTATGCTATCAATACATATACATATTTACATACCTGTATATTTTTATATATTACAACTTCCAATTACTAACAGTGACCATTCCCCTCATCAATTTTATCGAACCATTGACCATATTAATGCATTTATCTATGTTTTCTTGTATATATAATGTTTCATAATATTTTCTTTCTTTAAAATTTTTACTACACTTTATTATCTTTTTATTTGCTTCACAATTTATTATATACTCTATTTCAAAATAATGATTATATGGTCCAGACTTAGTATCCTTTTTTTATTGCTCTATTATGTTCTTTAGCTCTTTCAGTTGCACCTTTCCCTGACTGTCCTATATATATATTTGCATTTGTCACATGTAATTACATAAATAATCCCTATTCTATTATCAATACTATCATTCATTTTGCATTGCATATATATCTTCTTAAATCTTTACTATTCTTCCATCCTATATTTACTTCATCATTTAACTTATATTTAATCAATATCTTATATACTTCAGCTGAATAGGGAAATGAGATCCACTTCTTAACTTTATCTATTTTCTTATTCTTCTCTTTTATACCATTTCAATTTCTGGTATTTAAAATTTTTCGAATTACATTTCCATTATAACCAATTTCAATATATTGTATTTATATTTGGACTATTTCCATCTCTAATATGAGTATTGAATGTCTTTAGAAAAATTTAACTTTATTTTGATGATGGAAAAAGTGCAATATATAAATACAACTAAAACACCATCATCACAAATCTTCAGGAAAACACAATTTCAATATATTCTTCTATTTACACTGAGTCTATCATTTTTAATTTTAAAACCTTTCAAAACTGCCATTTTTGAGACTATGGCTGGTATGATTTAGGATCAATTACCGCTTTAATATTTTTATCTTTAATAAACTACTTTATATATATGTATTTCTCTTTACATCTTTATTTAAATAAAAGTCTAAATATTTTAATCCTTTCTCTTCTTTTTTTATAGTAAGTGTAATATTATATTTATTATTATTTAATTCTTTAAGTGCATTCATGATACTCCTACAATGTCTTCTATACATCTATAATACTGCCAAATTTCTTTATTTTCAATATATTTTTCTCAATAAAATCAAACATAATTGATGACATAATGCCACTTATTGGACACCCCATAACCTACCCTTATTTAATCTTCCAAAAATCTATCTTATATTTAAAATATGTTTTGTCTATAAGTACCAATGCTTTTTCAATAATTTTTATCCAACTATCTTACTGCTCTCTTTAATTTTACTGATAACTATTTAATACTTTCCTTCCTTGGTACACTCTGGTACATTTGCTCAATATCAAATGAAGCAATAATAATATTTTGATTCAATTCACCAAACATAACTAACTTATCTACAATCTCCTCTGAATTCTTAATGCAATATTTACCAAATTCTATCGTATCAACAATTTTTTTATATATTATATTACACAATCCACTAAAAATATAATTATTAAAATCCATAACATGTCTTATAGGCATATTATCCTTACATGCTTTAGCTTTTCCAAATACACATGGATGTTCAAATGCAGTAGGTTATAAAAATCTGTATTCCGTTTTATTAATCAATTGTTTGCTTTCATATTACTTAACAAATTTATATATTTTGCTTTAATCATGTTTCCAAGATTTTTAATTATTTTTAATATCTCTGCTTTTCTAAATCAACTTTTTTTTTTTTTTTCATATTCCTGTTTATCTAAAATGACAAATCTTGATCCTTTTATTTTCCATCGTTATCATTAAATTCTCTGCTACTATTTTATCCCCAATTTTTTTTATTATCGATTTATTTTTCCATTCTCTCTTATTATATATCTGTTTCCTGTTATATAGCATTATTAATTTTTGATTGTATATCAGCTTTTATGTTATCATTCATATTCACAACCTCCACACTAACAATTGTTTTTTTATTCATGTCTCTATCTTTAAAGGACCTAAATTTATACCATTTAAAAATAAAGACATGAATAAAAAAAAAAACAATTGTTAGTGTGGAGGCTGTGAATATTAATGATAAAATAAAAGCTGATATACAATCAAAAATTAATAATGTTACTAACAGAAAACAGATATATAATAAGAGAGAATGGTAAGATAAATCGATAAAATAAATTGAAGATAAAATAGTAGCAGAGAATTTAGTGATAACAATGGAAGATAAAGGATTAAGAATTACCATTTTAGATAAACAGGAATATGAAGAAAAAATAAAAGATGATTTAGAAAAGCAGAAATATATAAAAATAAATAAAAATTCTGGAAACATGACTAAAGCAAAATATATAAATTTATTAAGTAATATGAAAACAAACAAATTGATTAATGAAAGTGAATACAGATTTTTATAACTATTGCATTTGCACATCCATGTGTATTTGGAAAAGTTAAAACTTATAAGAATAATATGCCTGTAGGACTTGTTATGAATTTTAATAATTATACTTTTAGTGGGTTGTGTAATATAATATATAAAAAAAGTATTAGTAGAATAGGGTTTGGTAAATATTGCATTAAGAATTCGGAGGAGATTGTAGATAAGTTAAGACTGGTGAAATTGAATCAAAATAGCATTATTGCTTCCTTTGATATGAGCAAATATATCAGAGTGTACCAAGAAAGGGAAGTATTAAAATAGTTATCAATAAAATTAAAGAAAGTGGTAAGCTTTCAGATATTTGGACAAAGGTTATTGAAAAAACATTGCTACTTATAAATGAAACATTATATTTTAAATACAAGATGGATTTATGGAAGATTAAAAAAGGGTGGGTTATGGGGTGTTCAATAAGTGGCATTATGTCATCAATTATGTTTGATTTTATTGAGGAAAATATATTAAAAATAAAGAAACTTTGCAATATTATGAAAGGTTTTGAAATTAAAAATGACAGACTCATTTTAAATAAAAAAAGAGACATATATACAAAAAATAGAAATTGGGAAAGAAAATATTGAAATTGATTATAATGGAAAAGTAATTCGAAAAATTTTAAATACCAGAAATGGAAATTGTATAAAAGGGAAAAATAAGAGAATAGATAAGGTTAAGAAGATTCAGCTTAAGTATAAAAGATATTGACTAAATATAAGTTAAATGATGAAGTAAATATAGGATGGAAGAATAGTAAAGATTTAAGAAAATAGATATGCAATGTAAAAATGAATGATAGTATTGATAATAGAATAGGAATTATTTATATAATTACATGTGACAAATGCAAGAATATATATGGGAAAATCAGGGAAATGTGTAACTGAAAGAGCTAAAGAACATAATAGAGCAATAAAAAGAAAAGATATTAAGTCTGGACCATATAATCATTATTTTGAAACAGGGTATATAATAAATTGTGAGGCAAATATAAAGGTAGTAAAGTATAGTAAAAATTTTAAAGAAAGAAAATATTATGAAACATTATATATTTTAACGGACACTGAAAGAGCCTTCAACGTATCTGCTGTACGAGAACGCCATCTAGGCATTTGAACCTAGAAAAATTTATATAGTAGGCAGATACATAAGTTAAGATTCAAAAAAAAATTTTATATATATTATTCTGACCATTTGCACAATGTCACTAGCTCATAAAGAAGCAGAGATTTAAACATTTTTATAAGTTTTAATAGATTTAGATTCTCAAAATATATTAATATTTAAAACAATAAAATAAAAGAAGCCACTGCCAGTAATTAACACACAAATAAATTTTATTAACGCACATTTAAAATTGAGAAATAAATTTATTTTAGATTTTAACATTAATTTTTTTAAATTTAAATTACTATTTTAAATAGACTGCACAGATGGATATTTAAATTATATTTTACTTTGGCATGTTGAGCATAGATAGTCTATATAGATTTTTTTCCACTTAAAAACTTATCAAAACATTCATTCAATCTCAGACTAAAAGTCCGTAGCCAACCCAATGCCTGCTTCCAGTTATATAGTCGCAATCAATGCAATATGAAGATGCTAGCATAAAACCACGCCGACAGGAATGTGCATCTGACAGCGTGATATTATTTGAAGGAAATGATCCGTATCTAGAACAGGAATGTGCATCTGTCTAAGGAATCATGTATATAATTTTTTTAAAGAGTGCTATGCATGGGGGAGAGTAGTCTTCTGCCGACTTATAATCCCTCCAGAGCTAGAAGGGATCAATGGCGCAGGAAATACTCTGCGACCATTGCAACGATATGACTGCCTCTTTGGGGTCATGCATTCAGTTGGGCATGTTGCCCTGTATGCTAAACACGCTTCACATTACATTAACATAAACACCCATATATCCCTCCACAAGCATTGCCCTAACCACGAAACAAATAGCCTGAAATTAAAATCCCTTAAACTAAACATAAACGAATTTAAACATAGTTATTAATCTTTATCCATGCAGCTATCTACACCCAACTTAAATCAAAATACATTTTAATTAAAACATAACACACACACCAAAAAAAATGAAATGGAAATGATTGCTTAAACATCTACATAAAAATGATATCAATAATTGAATTTGCATTCTTTAAGTCAGATAAGAGTTCTTATTTTCAGCTATTAATTACTTGCAATTTTAGGAAAGTTCTTATTAGATAGACACAATAGTTCATACTTTAAGGATTTAGCAGATTTAGAAGTCCATCTTCGTGATCACTTTCGTAGATTTTGTCCTTCTTTGAAATGACACTGCGACTTGCCATGCATTTGGTCAGGAACTATCATCAATAGGCCTCAGCTGGTTGTCCGGAAAATTAAATTTATTGCAGACTTTAACATCGTGAAAATATGCAATACAGCTAGTTATAACGACATATTCATAGTCAGCTCTCCAATCACAATTATAATAATCCTTTGGCTTTTATATTTTTATTAGTCTCTTATCATCCAATCTTTGGATTCAACCGGCAAGATGTCACTAATCCTTTCGTGTTTCAGTTATGGTCCGTGCTGTCATTTTCGTGCTTGCATTGGTCATTTAATTTCTTTGTATTCTCTTACCATTTAATTTATTTTAAGTGCCTCAAGGGTTTGCTTTCGAACAATCATTTAATTAATAAAACAATCATTTCCGTTTTCTAAGATTATAGAAATCAACATTATTTCTATTTTTAAAATATCAATCTTTATATTTTTACTTTTTTACAAAAAAAAAATACTTTCAAGTACTTTTTCTTAAAATAGTTTAAGTTTTCGATCTGCGCGACAATATATATATATTAAACAACTTTTAATTTTCAGTTTTTAAGTTTTTTTCTTTTTAATAAATCAATTTTTATTTACGATCTTTTTATTTTCATTTTAAAATAATGTAACGAAATATTATATTCCGTTACAATATACATGAGAAAACATAAAGAAATGCATTAATATGGTCAATGGTTCAATAAAATTGAGAGAAATGGTCACTATTAGATAATTGGAAGCTATAATATATAAAAATGTACAGGTATGTAAATATGTATATGTATTGACAGTATAAGACAGGAATTGTTTGTTGGTTGACAGTTAGTAGTTATAAGGTAGAAAAAAGATGAACAAGAGAAATGTATAATGGATATATATAAATTAATATGGTCAATGGTTTGATAAAATTGAAAGGGAAATTGTCAATGTTAGAAAAAAAGTAGCTGTAATATATATGAATGCCCATGTATTGATGGTATAAGAGAATTGTTTATTCAATGATAGATAATACGTATAAGAAAAAAAAAGATGAATAAGAAAATGTATAATGGATATTATACATATGTGTATATTTATAAAAATAATAAGATTTTTTATTTTTTCGTGGGTTTATTTCTAATGATAACCACTAGAGAACGTATAAAGCTGTAGAAAGTTTATTGTCACATGAATTAATTTTTAAATATGGCATCTTGAAATGGTTCATTTATAAACAAAAATAGATTTGATGATATAAAATTAAATTGCATACAAAACAATTGTCTATTATTTCGAGTTATGTATAATTCGATTAAGTGTCTATAAGTTTTTGACAACATTATGGTCATATAAATTACTGGAAAATGACTATAAGAAACATACTATAAATATATATCATTTATATATAATAAATCAAACTCTGTATATAATAAATAATTAACACACTCCTCTAACAGAATAAATATAATTCTAATTATCAGTTAAGCAAATTTATGTTCAGTATATCAGACTCATAATTGGTTATTGTTTCATTTTACTATTTTGCACACTGATAATAGTGTGTTTGTTTATCATAATTATTTTCAAATATTAAGGTCTTTTCAAGTTTAATCAAATTTCTTTGATTCAAAGCTCTCTTCTCCATATCACACCAGCAAACTTCCTCATTTTATTCATGTCATATGTGATTTCTTTCTAAATCTTTTACAATTTATTGTAATTCAGTATAAAATTTCAATTCGCATCTATTATCTCTTCAAGTAGTATGTCCAGTCCAGTTTTATTTTAGATTTTTAATTCCTTCAATGATGACAAAAATGTCAATGTTTTTTCACCCGCTTTTAGCTTTCTGTCCAATGTTATTACTCCTAACATATATCTCACCATATTTTGTTAAGTGATATCAAATCACAACATTCCATTTCTGATAAGCATCCAAGTCTCAGATTCATAAATAACAAATGTTAAAAGTTCTACCAAAAGCACACCCATTCAACTTTAATTCTAGGATTAACTTCATTCATTGTATTTCCATTTGCATTAATAATGTGATGGAAATAATTGTAGTTAACTTAAATTCCTAATTAATAATCTTATTTATTTCTTCTGTGAAAATTCATTAAAATTTCTTCAGATTTCTTAGTATTTATTTTTAATTCTACTTTCATATTTTCATAACACTTGCAATATTTTCTAAAGATTTGAAGAATTATTTACAAAAACAATCATATAAGCTGCAAAATCTAGATGACTTAAATAACTTCCAAGTATGTTTATACCATTAGCTTCCTATTTTAATCACATAATATTTTTTCTAAAATTGCCGTAAAAAGTTTTGTAAATATGGAAACACTCCATCTTAAACATTTATAAATGTTAATCTTTTTAGTATTATCATGTAATATAATAATTTCTGTTGCATTCTGACAAATACTCTTCAGAATATAACAATATTCAAAGTCTATATCTTGAAGGTCCAAAGTTTTAGTCACTGTGGAAATGCTTATAGAATCAAATGATTTTTCATAATCTATAAATTCAAAGCATAAAGATAACTCATATTTATTGGTTCTTTCTATAGCTTTGTTCAATTGTTGGATGTGGTCCACCAAGCTAAAACTAATTTTAAATCCAGTTAAATATTTTGTTTGGTTTGAGTACAAAGTCAGATGAATTATAATTATCTTAGTAAAGACCTGGCAGAAAACAGGTAGAAGATTGGTAGGTTTGCAATTTCTAAATCTTCTTTTATCATTTTTATTAAATATCAATATTACTGTCATATTCTTCCAATCACCTGATATCTATCATTTAAATATTTTGGTTTATATCTTTGCCACCATTTTTTCTATTTCTTCTAATTCTTTTAAAATATTAATACGAATTTCATCATTTCTTGGAGCTTTTCTCTTTTTCATAGATTTAATTGCATGTCTTGCTTCTTCATATAAAATACTTGGGAATTTAGAAGATATAGTATATTTTCTTGTTCTTTGTCACTATACAATTCTTTACAGAAATCTTTAACTCATTTCATGATATTATCTCTCTTTTTAGAAATAGTTCCATCTTTTCTTCACATTGTTGAAACAATTTTTTTCCTAATATCAAGACACTGCTTTATACATTTTCTATAGTTGTTCTCTTTAAATCAATCATATATTATTAATTCTTTTTTGTATCATTTCACAGACCTCCAGATATATAATTCTTTTAATGGACCATTTTTAAAATATTTTTATATTCCTCCTTTTTTTTCATACATTGTTCTCTAAGATAATTTATTGGTGAATTGCTGTTTTCATAACAGCTATTTTTGGTACAGTTTTTAGTAGAATATCAGTTACTTTCTTATTTGTCATATACAAATTTTAAAATAATTCTCTAATTTAAATTTACTAGATTGTTTTGCATTAATACGTATTTCATTCTGATAATTGATAATCACATCTTGCATTGAATCTATTAAAAACATTATAATTTTGAATACATATTTTCTATTAATCAAAATATAATCCAATTCTATTGTGCTTTGATTTTACATTTCCATTTAACAGTTTCATAAAGAATCCATAATATAGTTTTCCTTTTGTGCATTTCTCATTTCTGTCATTATAACCAAATTTATTCACAGTATTTTCATCTTACAATCATTTACCAATTACAGCATTAAAATTTCCCATGATGATTTAAAATGTTATTTGGTTAATTAAAAGCCCTTTGTACATATTCTATATAAAAATCCTCTACTTCATCAAAGTGAGAACTTTTTGAAACATAAACTTGAATTATGTGCATTTAGCATCACCCATTAAGTTGAATACTAATCTTGCCATTCTGATATACTATCAACCTCAACACTGTTGTTATTTCAATTTTTATGTATAGTAAATCCCATTCCACTGGTAATATGTCTACTGTTCAAATCATTTGTCCCTTCATATTTTCTTCAACTTCATAAATTTTCAACAATGTTTTTATTAACATTACAGTTCTATTTCCATTTTATGCAATCTTCCTGAATTGCAGTCTGAAATCATTAATCAGACAATTATTAGTACTTTCTGCTTTCAGCTGTTAACTGCTGCCTCGTCTAACATGCACATGCTCATTCATGCCACTTTCAAAAAATCTCAATCAATATTTTAATTAAGAACTACCATATGATTGAGAATATAGACCACAATGTTCCTTAGTTTTAAAGTCAAAGAAAAAAATTAATAAGTAAACTCAACAAACTGACCGATCACCCCATCTATGTTCATTTATCATAAAAATAATCACATGATAATAACAGCTGCAATGTCAAAAATATATGAATGGACATTAGGATTTAATCCTGCTTGGTTTCTTTACGGCTTCAAAAAGAAACCAAAAAAACCTCCTTTCAATTAAAAGCAAACTCAGGATATATAAGTATTCAAATAAAAATAGATTATATTTATTTTACAACAAAATAAATTTTTTACATATATAAAATTAAAAGGCTGCTTTTCAATTTAAATAAGATTTTAAATTAAAATTTTTGACAATCATCATTATCATCATCAAATTCAATCCATCTTCTCCGATCTCTAGCCTCTCTTCTCCACACCCCTGCACATTTTCTTATTTCATCCATCCATCTCACATGTGGTCTCTTTGTGGATCTTTTACAATCTCTTGGAATCCAGTTTAAGATTTCAATTTTCCATCTATTATCATTTCTTCTAGTAATATGCCCAGCCCAACTTCACTTCAGTCTTTTAATTCTTTCAACAATGTTAGTAACACTTCTTGTTACTTCTAACATGCATTTCATCATGCTTCTTTGAGAACGATGAGGTCTCTGTATTGCTCTTCTATTTACTATCCCAGTCTCACATCTATAAGTAAGAAATGGTAAAACATATTTATTAAAAACCTTTCTTTTCAAACACATAGGCATATTTCCTTTTAGTATTAAGTTATTTCTACCAAAAGTATTCCAACCAAATTTAATTCTATGATTAATTTCATCCAATATGTTTCCATCAGTAATAATAATCTGACCAAGGTATTTATAGTTGTTAATATCTTCTAACTCATCATTATCAATCTTCATTTTCATCTTCTGAGAAAATCCATTGAATATTACTTTAGACTTTTTAACATTTAACTTTAGTCCTACTTTCTTACTTTCATCTAATAACTCTTGCAACATTTCCTGAAGCGCTGAAACAGTATTTGCAAAAACAACTACTTCATCTGCAAAATCTAAAAGACTTAAATAATCATTTACTTTTATTCTTTTAACATCCCGTTTTAATCCACGAAATACTTCTTGTAGCAGTACTGTAAAAAGTTTTGGATATGGAGTCACCCTGTCTTATACACTTTTCAATGTTAACCTTCCTAGTATCATTATGTAATCTAATTGTTGTTGCTGCATTTTTATAAATATCTTTCAGAATATGACAATATCCTGGGTCTATATCTTGATGATCCAATGCTTTAATCACTGACAAAATGCTTATAGAATCAAATGCCTTTTTATAATCTATAAATCCAAAGCATAATGGCAACTCATATTCATTTTCATTTCTATAACTTCTCTCAACACTTAGAAATGATCTATTGGACTAAAACCACTTTTAAATCCAGCTTCTTCTCTTGGTTGGTTGAAATTCAATGTTCTCTGCAAACGAGTTGTAATTATTTTGGTAAAAATATAGTATAAAAGGCTGATAGGTCTGTAATTTCTAATATTTTTTTTATCACCTTTTTTAAATATTAATATTAACATTGCATTCTTCCAATCATCTGTCCATCTTTATCATTTAGACATTTGCCAAAAATTTTTCCATTTCTTCACCTGCTTCTTTTAATATATCGATTATAATTCCATCATTACTTGGAGCTTTTCCTTTTTTTCATAAATTTAATTGCATGTCTCACTTCTTCATTTAAAATTCTGGGTAATTCAGAAGATATAATAGATGTAGAAGGTACTTGTTTTTTATTACTATATAATTCTTGATGGAACTCTTCTACCCATTTCATGATGTGATCTTTGTTTTTAATAATAGTTTCATCTCTTTTTCTTATTGCAGATATAAGTTTCTTGACAATACCAAAATGTTGTTTTACACTCTTGCACTTTTATTCTCTCCTATAGTTTTCCTTGCTACTTCACAATTATACTTTCTTATATCATTATCAATTCTTTTTCACACCATTTTACAAAATTTGAGATATTCAATCCTTTTTAATGCATCATTTTTATATATCTTCATATTCCTTCTTTTCTTCATAAATTCACTAGTCTCAGCAGAAATTTTATTGGTCAATTGCTGATTTTTTCTACCAGCTATTTTTGTTGCAGTTTTTAAAAGTGTATCAGTTATTTTCTTATTAATTTCATTCAAAACTGAATCATGTTCAAAATCTACTAATACTTAAAACCAATTTGCAAGTTCTAATTTCAATTCATTAGAATGTTTCTGATGATAAGGTATATCAATTGTAAATATTGTTTTTCTTAAAAAATTTTGTCTCTCTAGTTTTGCATTAACATGTATCTTAAATTTTACTAATCGATGATCACTTCCTGTGTTGAATTTATTAAGAACATTACAATCTTGGAATATGTATTTTCTGTTAATCAAAATATAATCCAATTCTGTTGCACCTTAATTTGGATGTTTCCATGTCCATTTCCTTTTAACTTTTTCTCAAAAAAAAAATTCATAATATAAAGTTTTTATTTTTCTGCAAACTCCACAAGTCTATGTCCTCTCTCATTTCTATTACCATAACCAAATTTACCTACAACTCTTTCATCTTTCATTTGTTTACCAATTCTAGAATTAAAGTATCTCACAATAATTTTAAAATGTTGTTTAGTCTGATCACTATTTCATCACTATGAGAATTCATTGGGGCATAAACATGAATTATCTGCATTTGGTATCTTATGTTAAGCTGAATAATTAATCTTGCCATTCTGTCCGATATGCCATCAATCTCCGCAATGTTGTTCTTCCACTTTTTATTTATAATGAATCCTACTCCATCTGTACTTCTAATATTTGTGCCTTTGTAGTAGAGTACATGCTCAATTGTCTCATCACCTTTTTCTTCTAACTTCACAAAGTCCAATAATGTCCCATTTAATATAAGATAGTTCTTCCAATTCTTGCAATTTTCCTTCTCTTGAAAGTGATCTGGGTCTGCAATCAGTGAATTCTTAGCACCCTCCACCTTCACCCACTAATTGCTGCCTTGGCTGGTGACTTTACAGTTTTTTGGAAATAAGAGCCACAATCTATTTTTGTCTGTCATGGTCTAACATATCTATTACAAAAAATTTTCATTCATTCTGCCTTATCAGGCAACTGAGAAAAAAGACCATGGTGTTTCTTGATCTTAAACTCAGAGGTAAAAAGTCAATAAACTCATCATGCTGGCTAATGCATGCTAGAGAGCAGCCCATCTATGTTCATATACTCTATAAATAATCACATAATAATAGGAGCTGCAATGACAAGAACGTATGGAATGGACATTAGGAATTTGCCCTCTCAGTTCCTTTAAAGCCTCCAAGAGGAATCAAAGGATTTCCTTTCAGTTAACAGCAAACTCCTTTCTGCAGTCTTTTGACAATATAGATTATTATAAAAGAGATATACTTCCTTAATTATAAAAAAAAAAAACTCTTCAAAAAACTTTATAAATAAATCACCATTATAGTATTATTACAGTACAGTATATATTAAATATTCTTTCTTTTTGAATTAAATGGAAATAGATTTTGTTAATAGCATATATGCAAAAATAACAATGGCAACATAAGGAATCCTATTTAATCAGCTTTTTTATCTATAAATTGGATATGTTTAAGACATATGACACTGGAATCGATCATTTAGGTTGACTTCTCAATTAAATTGCTGGAATGGCATGTCTTGAATAACATATATATATACAATAAATACTAACTATTCCCAACTCAGTTCAGCACTTACAATTTTCGAACTTAAGATACAGCAAATGAAGACGAGTCAGAATAAAATTTGGATAGAATGCATGTGTTAGAAATAACTTAATATTATAAGGGAATATGCCTATGTGTTTAAAAAGAAAGCTTTTTAATAGATATATTTTGCCAGTTGTTATGAAAAGATATGTCTTAGAAGTAATAAGACGAGATCAAAAACGAAATATATTGGTGAGAGAACAATCAGATATCAGTGAAATCATTGACAAAATTAAAAGAGTGAAATGAAATTGGGCTAGACATATTTATGAGATGATAAGAGATACACAGTTGTATACTTAATTAGATCTCAGAAGATTATAAAAACCCTAGAAAGAGACTACATGTAAAATTGATGGATAAAAAGTTTGCTGGTATGTTGTGGAAAAGAAAGGCTGGAAATCAGAGACAATGAATTAAACTTGAAAGACATTCGTCCTGCAAAAAAATCAATAATGCATAAAAAGGATAATAATGATATATATATGGTATAATTTCTATCAAATTGTAACATCTTTTAATTAATATCTGTATTGGTTTACTGGATTTTTGGGGTTATTTAATATTCTCCATTATATATTTTATAAAATATAAGTAATCAAATTTTGGCTCCCAACAAACAAGCGGAAAAACTATACAAAAAAAAAAAACAATTGTATTTTCTGATTATTTAAACTCTTTGTTTTGGCTAGAATTCATTAAAATTGTCTCCAAACAACAATTCTATCCAAAACAGCATATATTTTGAGTGCCAATATCAACCTAAGATTCATTAACACAATGTTTTAGTAAAAAACAGAAATGATTTAACATTTATAATTGATATTTCCATTTGACAATGTGTTGCTTATTTAAAGACAATTATAAAATTATTAACTAGTATAAAGTTATGGAAAGAAGTTGTTGAGATTTTTTCTTTGTTTTATAAAAAATAGATTTAATATCATAATAAAAAAAATACATATTGTCAAAATCATTTAGCCCCATTCCACATCATGTATATAAATAAAATGTTAACTAACAACAATAAACAAATTTTTCTTTTAATGATAAAATAAAACAAATATTACATGTATGCATAAAAATATTCACTGACATAAAGTACTTTATAAGACAGAAAAATATATGTAGACATTTTAGTAAAATGTTCAAGATTAAATCCTTAATAAAATCTTTTTACTTCAACAGTATTTATAGAAGATCTTTTTCAATAATTACTTATTAATAGAAAAAAAAAAATGTAAACATCTTAACAATTGGATTTATTATAAGTACTTTTTTTTTTTTATCACTTTGTTTTATATAACTTAATATTGTACAGTGTTTTATTTCCTTATAAATCCACTGTAGTTGGACTGGCTGGGATGATTTTGTAAATAAATATTTAGTCTATGGATCAACAACAGCAGCAAAATAGGAGTAGGCAAACATCAGCTGGTCAGAGCTCCATTTTCAACAACAGTGGATAGGTCTAGCAATGACCAATGTATTATACCTTTAGCCTGCAATAGGCACTATTTTATTGCAATTACTAAAGGCTTCCATAATATTAGATTACTCAGATATTGACTTTCTCAGGCTTTGAAATCAATTACTTTGGTTATTTCAGCTTTTAATGTTGCTAATAATTCCAGGCTTTAAACTTCTAGAATCTGGTTAACTTCTTTATGACAACCGAATAAAAGAACAAATGAATGATTCTATGAATTAATAACTGAATTAAATGCAACTGATCCAGCTATATATAACATTTTTAATTAATCATTGCTGTTTTTAATAAGCACCAGTTCTTTACTCTTTCTTACTTTTAGATCTGCCTTCTGCATGGAACAATTGTTCGCAACTATCCATCTTGCAGCTTTCAAATTTTACCTTTGTTCCTAACAACAAGGTCTATTCTTAAATTTTTATTACAAATGATAATAACAAAATAAAATAATTTTTATAATTTATGGATAGATATATTTTAAAAGCGTTATAAACATATCTGCTGCCAAAAATGCATCCTTTACATTTAGAATTCCTTTCTTTTGAAATTATTTTAATAATTAAATTTTTTTTTCTTTGATTAAACTTTTGTGGGGAAAAAAATAACAAAGATTAACAAATAGTTAATAAGACTAATTTTTCATTTATTAGTACATCTTCATTCCAACACATTTTATATGTGTAAATAGATTTTGTACCACTGGAAGGTATAATATATATTATAACGGTCGGGAAAATGTTAGACTCTTCACTATCTGCCATACAGAATGCTACTAAGCTATTCGAACCTAGAAAATTTAGTGTAGGCAGATACTTCTTGTTAAGATCTAAATTTTGATCATTAGCCCTTGCCACTAGTTCAAAGAGAAGCAGAGATTTAAAATATATTTATTAAAATACATTTTTAATAAAAAAAAGATAAAAAAAATAAACTACTGCCAGTAATAATACAAAAAATTTTTTACTTACGTATCTATATAACAACAAACAAATTTGAAAAATAAATTACTTAATCTTGCTTTAGGTTTTATTATTTTTAACTTTAATTTTTAATCTTAGAATGTGGAGCAAAGATAGGAGACAATGCCCTTAAAACATTTTCGAAAACTTTTGATTCCATGCTAAAATTTCGTAGCCAAACCAACCCTCGCTTCCTGATGTACAGACACAACCAATGCAATATGAAGATGTTCTCTAAAACCACGCTGGCAGGAATGTGCGTCTGCAGCGTGATATTATTTAAACGAAATGATCCTCGTCCACTACAGGAATGTGCACCTGTCTGGCGAAGGAATCCTATACATAACACATTAAAAGAAATACTAGGAGAGCGGTCTATTTTGTCGACTTATAGTCCCTATCCATAGAGCTAAAGGAGGTCAATCTCATGGGAAGTACTCCATGTCCATTGCAACACGATGACTACACCTTTGGGTCATGCATTTAGTTGAACACGTTGCCCTGTATGCTAACATGCTTCACATTACATTGATATAAATATCCATATATCCCTCCACCAGCATCGACCAAACCATGAAACAAATAGTCTGAAATGGCTGCTTAGACTTAAACAAGTCTAAGCAGCCATCTACACCCAATGTATATTTTCAAGTCAATTTACTAATTTAGTTTATTCTTAAAAAAAAAAAATTAGTTTAAGGTATTAAACTTATTTTAAAATCACATAATGTATTTAACTTATTTTAAAATCAAATAAAGTATTTGACCTATGTGCAATAATGCACAAATAATATGTATTGATTTTATCTTTAAATTTATTTGCAATCGCAAACTCCTTCCCTATTACCAACAAGCCTTACACTAAGCATAAAAAAATAATAATACATATTTTAAAGAGATTACGTTCAAATTTTAGATAAGACTTTTAACATTTCAAAGTTTAGGAAAATAAAGTTCGAAGATTTTAAATTAAACAGAGTTTACAGTTCAGTTTTTTATGACTAATAATTTATGCTTTACTTTCTTTCTCCGGGCTTGCTACATCGCGATTATGATCTCAGTTTATGCAAGAGCCATTTCTTGCGGACAATCTATGAAGACGGTTCCGGTGGTTTAATCCTGAGATACGTGGAGATGAAAGCTGCCTTCAGCTGGCAGGACTGAGAGAAGTGGGATTAAACAGATTACATTTTGGCTACGGCAACAATAATTGTAAAGTTGTTTTTTTTAACAACGACAAACGAATTCAAAAATTCGGTACTTGTGATTTTTGACCCATGTGGCCACCAGAGACCCTGGTCTGTGTCAACCACAGAAATATTGAAAGTAGGGGCCCCAAATGCAGCAATGCAAATTCCAGCCAATAGGTGGCGCTGTTCACAATGCATAAGCACAGGAACATTCCACCAGCTGGCTGGCAGCAAAGCTGCCCGCTTGGTGGCACTGGTCACAATGCATAAGCCCATTTAGCTTACATCGTCTGCTACCAGCAACTACCAAGAACCTAGGTGGCGCTGATTGCCGTAAACACATCTAGCTTATGTGTCATCTGCTACCAGCACTACCAAGATTCTAGCCCACTACGTGGCGCTGTTTCTCCACGTTACACACGGAAAAACTACGCAATGATAGAGTTTATGTACATACTACTTAAAAGATGGATGGCGTATAATATACAGGTGTGATTAATTAAGAAGCTACAACTATTTAAATATGCTTTCAAACTTCATAGTGTCACATGCTATTTCACAGTTTTATAAATGGATGTATTTTAAAATTATTTCTTTTTAAAAATCGATATTTTTTTTTTTAATTATTTACTCTAAAAGTGTTTTGTTTTTTTTAATTAAAAAAAACGTAATTTTTATGACAATCATTAAAAAAAAGCTAAATTTTTTTCCTTCTTTCAAAACTGTATTATTTTAAAAGATGATTGTTTGTAAAACTTTTTTTTTTTACACTTTCAAACAATATTATCCAATAACTTTTAAAGTAATACAAATTATATTTCGGTTTATACATCTTTCAATTATTATTTCGCAAACATGTTATTTTAAAAAGCTGTTATGAGCAGCAAACAATAATTCGAAGAGTAAATTACTGGAGCTTGTAAAAGTAATGTTACTTATTATAAGAGCTTAACAATGACTTAATTTGTTTCATAATTACGCTTTTACAAGTTTTGTTAATTTTGGTATAGGATATATCTAGATGAACGTCTAAACATTATGAAAGAATTTTGAAAAAAGTAAAGGCAATACTTTTTTAGTAGATACTTTCCAAGCTCAGTATTTATCAATGAAAGCTGAAATCTAATTAGAATTTTTGCAATAGGTCACTTTATTTATTTTATGATAGAACCATCAAAATGAGAGTCATGTGATGCTGGATACAGTTGAGAAATGATTAATTACTTGTTCAGTAATTGAAGGTTATTGGTTTATCATGAGATAAGTACATTATCTGCAAAAGCTAATGAATACATATTTATTTTTAATAATGGTAGAAAAAGTTTAATTAAATTTGCATATTAAAGTAAAACAAGATCATCATCATCAACTATTATCAATCCACTGCAGGATGAACATCTCTCCAAGTTTCTCCACATCACCCCTGCACACTTTCTTATTTCATATATCCATCTCACATGTGGTCTCTTCCTGGGTCTTGTACAATCTCTTGGAATCCAGTTTAAGATTTCAATTGTCCATCTATTATCATCTCTTCTAGCAATATGTCCAGCCCAACTCCACTTTAATCTTTTAATTTTTTCAATGAAATCAGTTACACCTTATTGTTCTCTTACCGATATATTGCGTTTTCGATCTCTTCTTGTTACTCCCAACATGCATCTCTCCATACTTCTTTGAGTGGTCTGAAGTCTGTATTGCTCTTCTATTAAGTGTCCAAGTCTCAGATCCATAAGTAAGAACAGGTAAAACACATTTATTAAAAATCTTCCTTTACAAACACATAGGTATATTTCCTTTTAGTATCAAGTTATTTCTACCAAAAGCACTCCAACCAAGTTTAATTCTATGATTAATTTCATCCATTATGTTTCCATCTGTATTAATAATCTGACCAAGGCGTTTGTAACTGTTAACTTCTTCTAACTCATCATAAAAAATCTTTATTTTCATATTTTGAGAAAATCCATTAAACATTACTTAGGTCATTTTAACATTTATCTTTAGTCCTACTTTCATCTGATAACTACTGCAACATTTCCTGTAGATCTAAAGCATTATTACCAAAAACAACTAAATGACTTAAATAATCACCATTTACTTTCACTCCTTTAGCTTCCCATTTTAATCCACAAAATACTTCTTGCAGCACTGCTGTAAAAAGTTTTGGAGATATGGAGTCACCCTGTCTTACACTCTTCTCAATGTTGACTTTCCCAGTATCATTATCTAATCTAATTGTTGCTGTTGCATTTTTATAAATATTCTTTAAAATATGACAATATCTTGGATCTATACCTGAATGATATCTCTAGAATTGTCATTATGATGTATTATAGCATTTTTCAGTAGATTTCAACAATTATTAACTTATGGGGTTGTGATCAAACAGAAGGCAAACTTAAAGGAGATAATAAATATACTTGAATTTATTTACTGGTTAGAATCTCTACAGATTTTCTAATATAATGTTTGTGAGTAGTTAGGTGGTTTAATGAATCTATAAATGAATTTCTAAATAGACAAATTTTAATATCTATCACCCAACAGAGACACTTAAATATTTACCAATTTCACAATATCAACTAATAAACTATAATTTACTTTGATTAATCATTAAGATTTGATTTAATGCAAGAAATTGTCTACACTCAGGAGGTTACAAATTTATTGCCATCCTATTAATTCAAAGGAAACCCTTTGATTCCTCTTGGAGGCCTTAAAGGAACTGAGCAAGGCTAATTCTTAATGTCCACTCCATACGTTCTTGTCATTACAGCTGTTATTACTATGTGATTATTCATATAGTATATAAACATGGATGGGCTGCTCACCAACATGCATTAGCCAGCGTGACGAGGTTATTGGATTTTTACCTCTGAGTTTAAGATCAAGAAACACCATGGACTTTCTTCTCAGTTGCCTGATAAGGCAGAATGAATGCTTGTGTAAATGATAAATATTTTTCCAATATATATATACAATTATGACAGACAAAAATAAATCATGGCCCTTATTCCCAGGAGACTGTAAAGTCACCAAACCGAGGCAGCAATTGGTGGCCGAAGGCAGAGGGTGTTAAGAATCCCCTGATTGTGGACCCAGGCTGCCATTTGATGATGCCTTTTTTAATTAGGTACTTATAACTGCAGATCACTTTCAAGTGAAGGAAGATTGCAAGAGTTAGAACTAAAACTGTCTTATATTAAATGGGACATTATTGGACTTTGTGAAGTTAGAAGAAAAGGTGAAGAAACAATTGTTTTAAAAAGTGAACATGTACTGTACTATAAAGGCACAAATATTGGAAATACAAGTGGAGTATGATTCATTATAAATAAAAAGTGGAAGAACAACATTGTGGACATTGATGGTGTATCGGACAGAGTGGCAAGATTAGTTAAATAACTTAATAGCAGATACCAAATGCAGATAATTCAGGTTTATGCCCCAACAAGTTCTCAAAGTGATGAAGTAGTAGAAGATTTTTATATGGATGCACAAAAGGCTTTTGATCAGAGTAAACAACATTTTAAAATTGTTATGGGAGACTTTAATGCTAGAATTGGTAAACAAATGAAAGATGAAAGTGCTGTAGGTAATTTTGGTTATGGTAATAGAAATGAGAGAGGACATAGACTTGTGGAGTTTGCAGGAAAAGGAAAACTTTATATTATGAATTATTATTTTGAGAAAAATGTTAAAAGGAAATGGACATGGAAGCATCCAAATGAAGGTACAGCAGAATTGGATTATATTTTGACTAACAGAAAATACATATTTCAAGATTGTAATGTTCTTAATAAATTTAACAGAGGAAGTGATCATCGATTAGTAAGATGTGAAATACATGTTAATGCAAAACTAGAGAGACAAAAATTATTAAGAAAAACAATATTTACAGTTGATATTCCTAATTTTCAGAAACATTCTAATGAATTTAAATTAGAACTTACAAATAGGTTTCAAGTATTAGTAGATTTTGAACATGATTCAGATTTGAATGAAATTAATATGAAAACAACTGATACACTTTTAAAAACTGCAACAAAAATAGCTGGTTGAAAAAAGCAGCACTTGACCAATAACATTTCTACTGAG
Source organism: Epiperipatus broadwayi (assembly GCA_028023455.1). NCBI lineage: Eukaryota > Metazoa > Onychophora > Udeonychophora > Euonychophora > Peripatidae > Epiperipatus > Epiperipatus broadwayi. The sequence continues at coordinate 7,979,303 of JAQFVV010006246.1, forward strand.
ACTAGAGAATTTATGAAAAAAAGAAGGAATATGAAGATATACAAAAATGATGCATTAAAAAGGATTGAATATCTCAAATTTTGTAAAATGATGCGGAAAAGAGTTGAAAATAATATAAGGAAGTATAACTGTGAACTAGCAAGGAAAGCAGTAGAAGAGAATGAAAGTCTCAAGAGTGTAAAACAACATTTTGGTATTGGTAGGAAATTTATATCTGCAATAAGAAAAAAAGCTGGAATTATTACTAAAAAGAGAGATGACATCATGAAATGGATAGAAGACTTTAATCAAGAATTATATAGTAATAAAGAACAAATACCTCCTATATCTATTACATCTTCTGAATTGCCCAGAATTTTAAATGAAGAAGTGAGACATGCAATTAAATATATGAAGAAAGAAAAGACTCCAGGCAATGGTAGAATTATAATTGATATATTAAAAGAAGCAGGTGAAAAAATAGAAATTTTTTTAGCAACGTTATATACCAAATGTCTAAATGATAAAAATGTGCCAGATGATTGGAAGAATGCAGTATTAATATTAATATTTAAAAAAGGTGATAAAGAAGATATTAGAAATTACAGACCTATCAGCCTTTTATCAGTTACATACAAAATTTTTACCAAGATAATTACAACTCGTCTACAGAGAACATTGGATTTCCACCAACCAAGAGAACAAGCTGGATTTAAAAGTGGTTTTCGTACAGGAGATCATATCCAAGGATTGAGAGAAGTTATAGAAAGGACAAATGAATATGAGTTGCTATTTGTTCTTTCTATAACTTCTCTCAATCCCTGGATATGATCTCCTGTATGAAAACCACTTTTAAATCCAGCTTGTTCTCTTGGTTGGTGGAAATCCAATGTTCTCTGTAGACGAGTTGTAATTATCTTGGTAAAAATTTTGTATGTAACTGATAAAAGGCTGATAGGTCTGTAATTTCTAATATCTTCTTTATCACCTTTTTTAAATATTAATATTAATACTGCATTCTTCCAATCATCTGGCACATTTTTATCATTTAGACATTTGGTATATAACGTTGCTAAAAAAAATTTCTATTTTTTCACCTGCTTCTTTTAATATATCAATTATAATTCTACCATTGCCTGGAGTCTTTTCTTTCTTCATATATTTAATTGCATGTCTCACTTCTTCATTTAAAATTCTGGGCAATTCAGAAGATGTAATAGATATAGGAGGTATTTGTTCTTTATTACTATATAATTCTTGATTAAAGTCTTCTATCCATTTCATGATGTCATCTCTCTTTTTAGTAATAATTCCAGCTTTTTTCTTATTGCAGATATAAATTTCCTACCAATACCAAAATGTTGTTTTACACTCTTGAGACTTTCATTCTCTTCTACTGCTTTCCTTGCTAGTTCACAGTTATACTTCCTTATATTATTTTCAACTCTTTTCCGCATCATTTTACAAAATTTGAGATATTCAATCCTTTTTAATGCATCATTTTTGTATATCTTCATATTCCTTCTTTTTTTCATAAATTCTCTAGTCTCAGTAGAAATGTTATTGGTCAAGTGCTGCTTTTTTCAACCAGCTATTTTTGTTGCAGTTTTTAAAAGTGTATCAGTTGTTTTCATATTAATTTCATTCAAATCTGAATCATGTTCAAAATCTACTAATACTTGAAACCTATTTGTAAGTTCTAATTTAAATTCATTAGAATGTTTCTGAAAATTAGGAATATCAACTGTAAATATTGTTTTTTCTTAATAATTTTTGTCTCTCTAGTTTTGCATTAACATGTATTTCACATCTTACTAATCGATGATCACTTCCTCTGTTAAATTTATTAAGAACATTACAATCTTGAAATATGTATTTTCTGTTAGTCAAAATATAATCCAATTCTGCTGTACCTTCATTTGGATGCTTCCATGTCCATTTCCTTTTAACATTTTTCTCAAAATAATAATTCATAATATAAAGTTTTCCTTTTCCTGCAAACTCCACAAGTCTATGTCCTCTCTCATTTCTATTACCATAACCAAAATTACCTACAGCACTTTCATCTTTCATTTGTTTACCAATTCTAGCATTAAAGTCTCCCATAACAATTTTAAAATGTTGTTTACTCTGATCAAAAACCTTTTGTGCATCCATATAAAAATCTTCTACTACTTCATCACTTTGAGAACTTGTTGGGGCATAAACCTGAATTATCTGCATTTGGTATCTGCTATTAAGTTGTTTAACTAATCTTGCCACTCTGTCCGATACACCATCAATCTCCACAATGTTGTTCTTCCACTTTTTATTTATAATGAATCATACTCCACTTGTATTTCCAATATTTGTGCCTTTATAGTACAGTACATGTTCACTTTTTAAAACAATTGTTTCTTCACCTTTTCTTCTAACTTCACAAAGTCCAATAATGTCCCATTTAATATAAGACAGTTTTAGTTCTAACTCTTGCAATCTTCCTTCACTTGAAAGTGATCTGCAGTTATAAGTACCTAATTAAAAAAAGTCATCATCAAATGGCAGCCTGGGTCCACAATCAGGGGATTCTTAGCACCCTCTGCCTTCGGCCACCAATTGCTGCCTCAGTTTGGTGACTTTACAGTCTCCTGGGAATAAGGGCCATGATTTATTTTTGTCTGTCATAATTGTATATATATATATTGGAAAAATATTTATCATTTACACAAGCATTCATTCTGCCTTATCAGGCAACTGAGAAGAAAGTCCATGGTGTTTCTTGATCTTAAACTCAGAGGTAAAAATCCAATAACCTCGTCATGCTGGCTAATGCATGTTGGTGAGCAGCCCATCCATGTTTATATACTATATGAATAATCACATAGTAATAACAGCTGTAATGACAAGAACGTATGGAGTGGACATTAAGAATTAGCCTTGCTCAGTTCCTTTAAGGCCTCCAAGAGGAATCAAAGGGTTTCCTTTGAATTAATAGGATGGCAATAAATTTGTAACCTCCTGAGTGTAGACAATTTCTTGCATTAAATCAAATCTTAATGATTAATCAAAGTAAATTATAGTTTATTAGTTGATATTGTGAAATTGGTAAATATTTAAGTGTCTCTGTTGGGTGATAGATATTAAAATTTGTCTATTTAGAAATTCATTTATAGATTCATTAAACCACCTAACTACTCACAAACATTATACTAGAGAATCTGTAGAGATTCTAACCAGTAAATAAATTCAAGTATATTTATTATCTCCTTTAAGTTTGCCTTCTGTTTGATCACACCCCATAAGTCAATAATTGTTGAAATCTACCAAAAAATGCTATAATACATCATAATGACAATTCTAGAGATATCATTCAGGTATAGATCCAAGATATTGTCATATTTTAAAGAATATTTATAAAAATGCAACAGCAACAATTAGATTAGATAATGATACTGGGAAAGTCAACATTGAGAAGAGTGTAAGACAGGGTGACTCCATATCTCCAAAACTTTTTACAGCAGTGCTGCAAGAAGTATTTTGTGGATTAAAATGGGAAGCTAAAGGAGTGAAAGTAAATGGTGATTATTTAAGTCATTTAGTTGTTTTTGGTAATAATGCTTTAGATCTACAGGAAATGTTGCAGTAGTTATCAGATGAAAGTAGGACTAAAGATAAATGTTAAAATGACCTAAGTAATGTTTAATGGATTTTCTCAAAATATGAAAATAAAGATTTTTTATTGTGAGTTAGAAGAAGTTAACAGTTACAAACGCCTTGGTCAGATTATTAATACAGATGGAAACATAATGGATGAAATTAATCATAGAATTAAACTTGGTTGGAGTGCTTTTGGTAGAAATAACTTGATACTAAAAGGAAATATACCTATGTGTTTGTAAAGGAAGATTTTTAATAAATGTGTTTTACCTGTTCTTACTTATGGATCTGAGACTTGGACACTTAATAGAAGAGCAATACAGACTTCAGACCACTCAAAGAAGTATGGAGAGATGCACGTTGGGAGTAACAAGAAGAGATAGAAAATGCAATATATAGGTAAGAGAACAATAAGGTGTAACTGATTTCATTGAAAAAATTAAAAGATTAAAGTGGAGTTGGGCTGTACATATTGCTAGAAGAGATGATAATAGATGGACAATTGAAATCTTAAACTGGATTCCAAGAGATTGTACAAGACCCAGGAAGAGACCACATGTGAGATGGATATATGAAATAAGAAAGTGTGCAGGGGTGATGTGGAAAAACTTGGAGAGATGTTCATCCTGCAGTGGATTGGTTCATCCTGCGGTGGATTGATGATAGTTGATGATGATGATCTTGTTTTACTTTAATATGCAAATTTAATTAACCTTTTTCTACCATTATTAAAAATAAATATGTATTCATTAGCTTTTGCAGATAATGTACTTATCTCATGATAAACCAATAACCTTCAATTACTGAACAAGTAATTAATCATTTCTCAAATGTATCCAGCATCACATGACTCTCACTTTGATGGTTCTATCATAAAATAAATAAAGTGACCTATTGCAAAAATTCTAATTAGATTTCAGCTTTCATTGATAAATACTGAGCTTGAAAAATATCTACTAAAAAAGTATTGCCTTTACTTTTTTCAAAATTCTTTCATAATGTTTAGATGTTCATCTAGATATATCCTATACCAAAATTAACAAAACTTGTAAAAGCGTAATTATGAAACAAATTAAGTCATTGTTAAGCTCTTATAATAAGTAACATTACTTTTACAAGCTCCAGTAATTTAATCTTCGAATTATTGTTTGCTCTCGTAACAGCTTTTTAAAATAACACGTTTGCGAAATAATAATTGAAAGATGTATAAACCGAAATATAATTTGTATTACTTTAAAAGTTATTGGATAATATTGTTTGAAAGTGTAAAAAAAAAAGTTTTACAAACAATCATCTTTTAAAATAATACAGTTTTGAAAAAAGGAAAAAAAATTAGCTTTTTTTTTTTTAAAAAAAAAAACCCAATTGTCGTAAAAATTACGTTTTTTTTAATTAAAAAAAAAAACCATTTTTACAGTAAATAATTAAAAAAAAATATATCGATTTTTAAAAAGAAATAATTTAAAAATACATCCATTTATAAAACTGTGAAATAGCATGTGACACTATGAAGTTTGAAAGCATATTTAAATAGTTGTAGCTTCTTAATTAATCACACCTATATATTATACGCCATCCATGTTTTAAGTAGTATGTACATAAACTCTATCAGTGCGTAGTTTTTCCATGTGTAACGTGGAGAAACAGCACCACGTAGTGGGCTAGAATCTTGGTAGTCACTGGTAGCAGACGACACATAAGGTAGATGTGTTTACGGCAATCAGCGCCACCTAGGTTTTGGTATCTACTGGTAGCAGACAAGGTAAGCTAAATGGTTTTATGCA